>JACEEZ010023736.1:45000-52500 GCA_016584305.1 Chionoecetes opilio | reverse complement strand
CTTCTCTTTGCTCTATTTTCCTCTCTTCTCTACTTATTTTTTTCCTATTCTAATATTTCCTATTTCAAACATTTTATAGTTGTCTATTTTTTGTGAATACGAGTATTAATATATATTTTAATTACGTTTTATCATGTTTCTGTCTTTGCTTCTGTTTCCCTTTAATAATTTGCCTCTCTTCTCCTCCTCTTTATAACATTCATGCTTCTCCTCCTAATCGTCCTATTTTTCTCTTCATTTCTATTTTATTTTAATCTATTATTTACTATTTTCCTATCATGCTTTTGTCTTTGCTTCTCTGTTTCCCTTTAATATTTTTCCTCTCTTCTCCTCCTCTTTATCCTATCTTGTTTCTCCTCCTAATCGTCCTATTCTTCTTCCTCCTCGCCCTCACCCATCTCTCTGAATGCTGTCATCACTCAGTCTTCTTTATCTTCCTCTGTCTTTCTATTCTCTCGTTCCTTCCCTCCCTCTTTCCTTTCATTCGTCCTCCCTTCTTACCATATTCCTCTTTTGTCTACGTCCTGCAGTTTAAACGGTGAAATACTGTGTGTGAGAGAGAGAGAGAGAGAGAGAGAGAGAGAGAGAGAGAGAGAGAGAGAGAGAGAGAGAGAGAGAGAGAGAGAGAGAGAGAGAGAGAGAGACATAACACCATATAGGTAGATTGCTTACTCACCATATCAATCATACGACATCATCTCCTCCTTCTCCTACTACTACTACTACTACTACTACTACTACTACTACTACTACTACTACTACTACTATACTACTACTACTCCGCCTCCGCCTCCTCCTCCTCCTCCTCCTCCTTTATGCGGGTCTGAGGCGGCGTTGCGGCCAATATGCCATTAAGTCTCAGGCAAGAGCGGATGTTTCGTGGCACTGGAACCTCTTTTCATAACGAAGGCAAGACCGTGGTAAGACTAGAATTATGACGGTCATGAGTGTGTGTGTGTGTGTGTGTGTGTGTGTGTGTGTGTGGTGTGTGTGTGTGTGCGCGCGCTTAAGGGGAAATGATAAGTGAAGAGATAAAGAGAAGAGCGACTGATAAAATACACATTGTACTGAATATTCTCTCTCTCTCTCTCTCTCTCTCTCTCTCTCTCTCCTCTCTCTCTCTCTCTCTCTCTCTCTCTCTCTCCTGCTAAGCCCCGCGTGGTGAGGTCAGGGATGATATTATTCGGTCTCAAAAAACCACATTGAAGCGGAAAAAAGACGACTTCGGGTTATGTCAAAACAGCAACTCTTTTAAATTGGAGGATTTACGGCTAGGACCAGGAGGAGGAGGAGGAGGAGGAGTAGGAGGAAGAAGAAGAAGAAGAAGAAGAAGAAGAAGAAGAGGAGGAAGAGGAGGAGGAAGAGGAGGAGGAGGAAGAGGAAGAGGAGGCAGAAGAAGATAAAAATGATGGAGAAGATCGAGAAGAGGCTGCAGAAGATGATACAGAATATATATGAGGAGAGAAAATTATATATGAAATTTTATATGAGTCTATGAGGAGAGAAAATATATATAAGACATGCTAATGGAGGAGGAAGGAGGGTAAGAAGGAAGAGAAGGAGGAGAAGCATCAGACGAGGTAGGATGTGTTGGTTACAGGACGTGATTGCCATTGTTAACGTCATTTAACGTCTTTGACCATAGGTGGATGTGTCAAGGCAACGCTATGGAATAAACAGTCGTAACCAGCGTGTGTGAGAGAGAGAGAGAGAGAGAGAGAGAGAGAGAGAGAGAGAGAGAGAGAGAGAGAGAGAGAGAGAGAGAGAGAGAGAGAGAGAGAGAGAGAGAAACAAACAACCAACAACAACAACAACAACAGAGAGAGAGAGAGAGTAGAACTAATTATAGAAACGTTTAGAAGCTCTAGTCAATCCAATTTCAATTTATCCCTCAGAACCTGCTTCCTGTATCAGCGATGAATACTGCTTCTAATACTGCCTCTCCTGTCGCTACAGCTGTTACAACTATAACTCTTGCGACAATTATATCTTGTTGTAGTGGGTTTGGTAGCACTTCCCTATTGGCTTTGCAGCGACGTGTGTGTGTGTGTGCATGTGTGTGTGTGTGTCTGTGTGTGTGTGCATGTGTGTGTGTGTGTGTGCGTCTGTGTGTGTGTGTGTGTGTGTGTGTGTGTGTGTGTGTGTGTGTGTGTGTGTGTGTGTGTGTGTGTGTGTGGTGTGTGTGTGTGTGTGTGTGTGTGTGTGTGTGCATGTGTGTGTGTGCGTCTGGAGGAGGCAGGTGCTGTCAATCCCATATTCGCCGTCGTAGCTCTGTGGTTTCCGCGTCCCTCGCTCCCAGACTTGAAGCCCCAACACTCGCAGAAGCTACAGTCCTGTCCTCAAACAGTTAGATTGTCCAAGTTTGACAATAACTTCCGGACGACTCGGCGCGGATCTCCAACTGGACTTCGAGTGGTTTGTCCTCTTCCTGACGGTGATTGCGATGACAGGCGGCGTAAAGGAGTCACAGAAAGAAACCAAGAGGAACGCCGTGAAAACCTTTAGGCAAATAAAAGAGCTACAAGACACCAAACGAAGCCTTAGATGGTATTCCTATGAGATATACGCCGGAAATCCTTTTGTGAATGTGTAAAAGAATAAGATGTTGTAATTTTTTGGAAAGCGTGCAGAGTAAAATGGCCAAATGCATATGAGGTTCGCTTTGAAGACTTCCGATTGAGGTGACGTTAAGGGGAAAAGGACAAAAGGAAAAATGAGTTGCTTAAAAATTCATGGTGGTGAACGAAGCTGCTGAGAAAGGAAGGAAGGAAGGAAGGAAAGAAGGAAGGAAAGAAGGAGGAAGGAAAGGAGAAGGCGAGGAGGAAAGGAAGGAAAGAAGGAAGGAGGATAAGAGGGGCAAGGAGGTAAAGAATTAAAGAACTGTAGGACGAGAGAACGTTAGCAGAAGAGGAAGAAGAGGAAGAAAGAAGAGGAGGAGGAGGAAGAGGAGCCAGAAAGGGAAGAGAGGTAGGAGGAGGGAAAGGAGAACGCGAGGAAGGAAGGAATGATAAAACTGTAGGACAGGAGAGTGTTAGCAGAAGAGGAGGAGGAAAGGAAGAAGGAGGAAGAAGAGGAGATGGAAGAGTTAGTAGAAGAGGAAGAGGAAGGAAGAAGGAGGAAGAGGATGAGGAGGAAGAGGAGCCAGAAAGGGAAGGAAGAAGGAGGGAGAGGAGGAGGAGGAGGAAGAGGAGCCCGAAAGAGGAAGGGAAAAAGGAGGGAGAGGAGGAGGAGGAGAGGAAGAGAAGGAAGGAAAGAAGGAAGGAAGAAGGAGGAAGGAAAGGAAAGGCGAGGGGGAAAGGAAGGAAAGAAGGAAGGAGGATAAGAGGGGGCAGGAGGTAAAGAATTAAAGAACTGTAGGACGAGAGAACGTTAGCAGAAGAGGAAGAAAGGAAAAAGAAGAGGAAGGAGGAGAAGATGAGCCAGAAAGGGAAGAGAGTAGGAGGAGGGAAGGAGAACGCGAGGAGGAAGGAATGATTAAAACCCGTAGGACAGGAGAGTGTTAGCAAAGAGGAGGAGGAAAGGAAAAGGAGGAAGAAGAGGAGATTGGAAGAGTTAGTAGAAGAGGAAGAGGAAGGAAGAAGGAGGAAGAGGATGAGGAGGAAGAGGAGCCAGAAAGGGAAGGAAGAAGGAGGGAGAGGAGGAGGAGGAGGAGGAAGAATTAGCAGAAGAGGAAGAGAAATGAAGAAGAGGAAGAGGAGGAAGAGGAGCCATGCGACAATACAGCCGCCGCCACCACCGGAGACAAGAGGACAAAGAGGGAAAGAATGACCCTCTTCACGCACCCGATGACAAACACCACCACGACGCACCTCAACACCTCCCAACACCACACGCACCCTCGCCCTCGCTGCTCCCCTCTCTGCATATTCCCCTCTTTCTCCCCTTCCTAAAAAACTGTCCTACCAACCTTCATTCCCCCTATCCTGTCCCCTCTGCTTCCTTCATCTCCTCTTCCTCACCCCTTTCCCCTTCCTGTCTCATCTTTCCCCTCTCCTGTATCCCTCCTTATCCTTCCCTCACTATCCCCTCTTCTTCCTTCGTTGTCTCTTCCTTAAATTCTCTGCTGCTCACTCACCCCTTTCCCCTTTTCCCCTTCCTGTCTCACCTTTCCCCTCTCCAGTTCCCCTCTCTCCTTCCCATTACTAACGACGCAAGGACAACACGAGACATCACTAACAACGTCTACTCTACAGGGTTATGTGTTGTTGTTTTTGTTGTTGTTGTTGTTGTTTGTTGGTTGTTGTTGTTTGTTTGTCAGCTTCTGCAGGCCTTAACGATGAGATGGATGGGGCGGCGAGGGTGAGACAGGACAAGGGTGAAGTAACTTGTTCCAACGTGTTTTGACAGTTTGTTCTATTTTCATGACAATAGAACTCTCACACACCCACCACACACTCTCTCTCTCTCTCTCTCCTCTCTCTCTCTCTCTCTCTCTCTCTCTCTCTCTCTCTCTCTCTCTCTCTCTCTCTCTCTCTCTACGGTAAGGTACTCACTCCTGACGATGATGTATTCTATAACATCATAACTTAATAATTATGTGGGTGTTTCTAGCTCCTATATTATTTTCGTCTACAGCGAGGAATACTTTGTCATAATATACACATAAATACATGAATACAGTGATAACAACCTGCATTTCCTCCTGTAGCACCACCACCACCATCACCACCACTGATTATTTTGGGTGCGAAAAAATATAAAAAGATATTTAAAAAAAACGAAGCACAGTCTGGTAAGAGATAGATAGTCCCTCCAACTCTTAACTTCTCATTTTCTACCTCTCTCCTCCTTCATTATCTATTGAGTGTCCTCCTCCTCCTCCTCCTCCTCCTCCTCTTCCTCTTCCTCTTCCTCTTCCTCCTCCTCCTCCTCCTCCTCCTCCTCCTCCTCCTCCTCCTCCCCCCAAACATATTCACTCTCACGTCTAGCGCTGATGACTTTGGAATTGATTAGCACAATTTTCCGCATCCTCGACTTTTTTGGCTTCCAGATAAAGCCACTCGATCTGAAGATACGACCCGTGGATGAACCTCGTCAAGGAAGCTGATAATGAAACGAGGGGAAAAAACCTGTGCGTAAAGATAATAAACACCGGAAGCAGCATGATAGAATCTCTCTCTCTCTCTCTGTCTGGTTCTCGTCTCTCTTCTCTCGTCTTCTCTTCTCTTCGTGTCTCTCTCTCTCTGGTGTGTGTGTGTGTGTTGTGTGTGTTTTGTGTGTGTGTGTGGTGTGTGTGTGTGTGTGTGTGTGTGTGTGTGTGGTGTGTGTGTGTGGGGTGTGTGTGTGTGTGGTGTGTGTGTGTGTGTGTGGTGTGTGTGTGTGTTGTGTGTGTCTGTCTGTGTGTGTGTGTGTGTGTGTGTGTGTGTGTTTGTTGTGTGTGTGTGTGTGTGTGTGTGTGTGTGTGTATGTGTGTGTGTGTGTGTGTGTGCGTGTGTGTATGTGTGTGAAATATCTAGATTCACAAATTGCATCGCACCAAAACATCACGCACTTCTCATAAAGCTCCAGAGTTATTTGTTTTTGCAAACGAGTATCTAACTATATTCAGTTTTACTTATCTTTATATAAATCCCTAGGAACTTGTCTGGTTTCAATATATTTCATAGGCCTTTTAAGAGAATGATTATTATTTTTTAGTTACTGTATTTCGGATTTATGGTTTTGGTTACTTGCAATTTTGGTGTTCGTAAGAATTTCTATAAACATGCAAAAACAACTTTTCATTTCTCTATTTACTTTCTTCATCTCGTTTTATTCTAGTTCATTATTTTTTTTCATTATTTTTGATGTTCCTAAGTATTACAACATATCTATAAATACTACTTTTCATTTGTTTTTTTTCATTTTCATTTTGTTTTTCCTTGGTTCATTATTACAAATTTTCTTTTTCTCTTTGTGGAAGTTGATTTGGATAATTTACTTCTTCATGTTATTTAGATTTCCTCAATTTAATTTATTATTTTTTCATTTTCTTGATAATTTACTTCTTCATACTATTTAGTTTTTTTCAAATTTGCCTTATACTTTATCATTTCCTTATTGCCTGGTTCATCATTCAATATTTTCTCTTTTGAGTGATTTGATTCGGTTGATTTTCTTCTTCATAATATTTCGGTTCCCTTAATTTGGCTTATTATTTTATTTTTTTATTTTTGTCTGGTTCATTATTTAATACTTTTCTCTTTGTGTAAATTAATTCGGTTGATTTACTATATAACATTTTGGTTTCATATAATATTTAGTTTTATTGTAATATTTTTGGACTTCTTTACAATATTTTGATTTCCTCAGACTGGTGTTTAACCCTTCACGCCAAGATCTTTCCTGTGCTATATAAAATCGTCTGTTGTTAGCCATAAAATTACGAAAAGTAACTGAATACACCAAATTAGTTAGTGAACAAGGATACTAAACAGGTCCTATCTATACAAAAAATTGCTTATAGTCACTAAAAATAGTCTAATGGTATCCAAATTACAATGGAAATTACGTTGTGGGCCTCAAAGTGTTTAATACATGTTTGTGACCATCAGTTTCACGGCCGCCACTTCGATACCCGCCACGCCGTCTTGTGGTTCCAATTCTCCGTCTTGCAATTGACTTTCCTCATCAATATTCATAGTTAATTTAATTCGCCTTCCCAATAACACGGATTGAGGCTGTATCTGGGACGGTCCGGGGTTTCTGTGTGCCTTTCATCCTTCGTCTGTTTCTATTCTTGTTCTTCCTGTCTGTGTGTCTGTTTGCATGTCTGTCTGTTTGTGTGAGTGTGTGTGTGTGTGTCTATGTTTAGCTGTCTGTATGTCTGTTTCTTTCTCTGTCTGTCTGTCTGTTTGCGTGAGTGTGTGTGTCTGTCTGTCTGTCTGTCTCTTTGTGTCTAGCTGTTTGTTTGTCTGTCTCTTTATCTGTCTGGCTGTCTGTCTGTCTGTCTGTCTGTCTCGTACGTGGTTTCAGCATCACACACACACACACACACACACACACACACACACACACACACACACACACACACACACACACACACACACACACACACACACACACACACACACACACATAAACAATACACTCTCTTCCTTTCTCAATTGTCTCTCCTCTCCTTATCTTTCCCTCTCCCTCCTCTACGGGTTTTCTTCTCTCTCTGCATTGATTTTCTTCCCTCATTTCACTCACAAAAATCATCTTCACGCTTTGGTTCTTCTTTCTTTCTTTCTTTCTTTCTTTCTTCCTTCCTTCCTTCCTTCCTTCCTTCCTCTTGTACAATCTAGCATCACATCTCACAAATTTAAACGATGATGCAAAGGATGACGAAGGATTTAAAAACAGCAGTAGACCCCTTGGTCCTAACTAAGGTATTACATTACATTACACTAATCTAACTTCAAGAATAGAATAGATAGTTCAGTAGAAGGCTCCTCCTCGCCCACCCATCCCTACTGCATAAGGTAGCCAAAAAAGAAGTGATATCATACAGTAATTAAAAGATAATGTGAATAAAAT
>JACEEZ010023736.1:30000-40000 GCA_016584305.1 Chionoecetes opilio | reverse complement strand
GGCGTAGGAGGAAATGGAAGAAGAAAGGGATGTGGGAGATGAGTGAGGAGAGGAGGAAGGAGACTGGAATGGAGATGGAGGAAGAGATTGAGGTGAGAGGTGATTCTGGTAAACCACAAGAAGAAGAAGAAGAAGCAGAAGAAAAAAAATAATGATAATATCTAAACATATGAAGCAACAAAAACCAAGAACAACATAAATAGAAGAAAAAACTGAAATTAAATAGAACATACAGAGAATTTACATAAATGCATATAATAAGGTTTTATTATAGAGGAAAATCGCCGAAAAAAATATTACACAATAAAAGCTGATTAAGAGAGAGAGAGAGAGAAAAGAAAGAGAGAGAGAGAGAGAGAGGAGAGAGAGAGAGAGAGAAGAGAGAGAGAGAGAGAGAGAGAGAGAGAGAGAGACCTGGAGGCATTATAAGTAAGATATTAAGGAACAGAAGACGCTGGACAAACACCAAATCGAGGCTAAGGAGGAGGAGGAGGAGGAGGAGGAGGAGGAGGAAAGGAAAAAATGAGATAGTGGTGGAAGAAGAAATAGGAAATCTTACAACATTCAATTCCATGAAAATAACACAATAAAGATAAGGAAAGGAGGAGGAAGAGGAAAAGACTTGACGTCCAGATAGAAAAAATAAAAATGAAGACAAGGCAACATGTCTTTATTGTATCACATTTGAGAGAGAGAGAGAGAGAGAGAAGAGAGAGAGAGAGAAGAGAGAGAGAGAGAGAGGAGAGGAGAGAGAGAGAGAGAGAGAGAGAGAGAGAGAAGAGAGAGAGAGAGAGAGAGAGAGAGAGAGAGAGAGGAGAGAGAGAGAGAGAGAGAGAGAGAGAATGACAGTAGCACAACTTTAACATTCCTGACACTAGACGTGGCGCAAACAGGAATTAAGCTGTAAAAAGGAAAAAAAATGAATGTGAGAACTAAAGCGTTTAATCTGAAAACTAAACATTGAATAAAGAGAACAGAGAGATAATTTCCAACCCTGTGTGTGTGTGTGTGTGTGTGTGTGTGTGTGTGTGTGTGTGTGTGTGTGTGTGTGTGTGTGTGTGTGTGTGTGTCTGTGTGTGTGTGTGTGTGTGTGTCTGTGTTGTGTGTGTGTGTGTGTGTGTGTGTGTGTGTGTGTGTGTGTGTGTCTGTGTGTGTGTGTGTGTGTGTGTGTGTGTTGTGTGTGTGTTGTGTGTGTGTGTGTGTGTGTGTGTGTGTGTGTGTGTGTGTGTGTGTGTGTGTGTGTGTGTGTTTTACAAAAGAAGGAAATTAGGAGGAGGAGAATGAGAGAAGGAAGGGAGGCTGAGATGAAGAGGGAAAGAAGATAATGAGATAAAGAACGAAGGATAATAACAAGGAAAGAGTAAGTAGGTAGGAGGAGAATGAAGAGAAGGAGAGGAGGAAGAGAATGATATATAGAAGAAGGATAATGACAAAAGGGGGAGGGGGAGGGGGAGAATGAAGAGAAGAAAAGAATAAGAAGAGAATGAGATAAGGAAAGAAAGATAATGACAGATAGAAAGAAGGTGGAGGAGGAGAAAGGGAATACAATCAAGACCTATTCTTACCTCTAGCAGGAGAGTGTCGGAACTTCGTCAGTAGAGTCCCGCCCTTAGTTCATCCTCCGCGGGCCAGATCCTGAAACACAAAACAAAAACAACACTTTATAATCTCGTCTTCCTGCAGAGTGGCGGTGATGCAAAAAAAAAACAATAATAACAACAAAGTACAACAACAACAACAACCAACAACAACAATATCAATAACCATCAACAGCAACAACAACAATAATAACAAAATCAACCATCAACCACAACAACAACAACAATAACACACATGAACTAAATTTTTAATAAAAAGTTGTATATATTTTCCGCAATACATAATTTCCTTCAACCCCTATACCTGCACCACCCCAACTCCCCCTCATCCCCCACCTAACACCTGTACTGCCCCTCCCCACCCCTAAAACCCTCATTCCCCCCAACCTCTCAACCTCCCAACCCCCCTTCATCTCCCCTCTAACATCTGTACTTCCCCTCCTCCCCACCCCCACGCCCCTCCAATCTCGCAACCCCCACCACATCCTCACCCCCACACACCCAACCCCACACCCCACAGCACCCTCGTCATTACCACCTCGAGCCCCCACCGCTAACGAGGCTAATAAAAAAATATATAACACGAACCGAGGTGTACGAATATAATGTTTCCATCCTCTAGTTATCGTTCACCGGATCAACAAAACGCCACCAGGACAACGAATAAAAAAAAAATCTCCCTTTCGGTCAGACGTGATGCTTTAATATTCGTCTCGCTCTGACGGTCAACGATACACCTAATTTTTTTCAGTTTTTTTATTAATTCGTAAAACTTTTAGATTGAATTACAGCGCGACATGATACTGTTTATTTTGGACGCGGAGAGGAATGGAGCGGGGAAAAAATGAGTTACGAGTTATTTCTATATTTGGAAGGGATAAAAACATGCAAACAACATAAAAAACAACATAGCATAACAAACAACATAACATAAAAAACAACATAACATTAAAAAGTCAACATAACATCATACATACAACCATAGACCACTGTATACCTGGACTGCGCACGGAATATCGGCCTGTCGCACAAGGGCCTGAAGTCGGAGGGCCGCTCGGATTCATATATATATATATATACCGAACATATAGACTGGTTTATCAGTATATATGATATACTGTAATCTTCGTAAATGTTTGTTCTATAATATTATCAAATAAAAAACAGTAAAACTCGCTAAAGAAATGCCATTACGAGACTCTGAAGAAATATGCATGAACTTAATATTCACTTAACTATTCGCCATTTAAAACTTTGCGTGTCAACTTTTATCATGAAGGGTATCAATAGAAGCGCAATTTTATTAGCTTTCCACTGATGTATTTCGTTATGTGATAAATTAATTAGAACCATGCATGAATTAGCGTTAAATAAATAAATAAAATCATCAATCGGGTAATTTTCCCGATTGATGATGTTATTTATTTACTTATATATTTCGTTTTCTGATAAATGAATTAGTACCATGTATAAATTAGCGTTGACTAAATAAATAACCTCATTAATCGGGAAAATTACCCGATTGATGATTTTATTTATTTAGTTAACGCTAATTTATGCATGGTTCTAATTCATTTATCAGATAACGAAATATAGCAATGGAAAGCTAATAAAATTGCGCTTCTATTGATACCCATCATGATAAAAGTTGACTAGCAAAGTTTTAAATGGCGAAGAGTTGAAGTGAATATTAAGTTCATGCATATTTCTTCATAGTCTCGTAATGGCATTTCTTTAGCGTGTTTTACTGTTTTTTATTTGATAATATTATAGAACAAACATTTACGAAGATTACAGTATACCATATATACTGATAAACCAGTCTATATGATAGTCCATAGACCACTATATCTCTTTGTCGGGCGCCCCGCGGGCCCCTATGCAGCCCCGCAATTCAAAACATTGTCGCGTGAACAGTCCAGGTATACAGTGGTCTATGATATAACATAAAACATAACATAGAAATAAGTTAACAAATCAACAAGTCAACAAGTCAAAAAATTGGCCAACATAAAAAAAAAATGTAAAATAAAGTAAATGAAGTAATGATTGCTAGTAAAGGAGTGGAGAGATAGTGAAGGGCGGTGGGGTTGATAGGAGTAGTGAGAGACGGGTGGTAGGGATGTGACAAGGCTGTGGTAGGACTGTGGCATGGTTGTGGTAGGACTGTGGCATGGTTGTGGTAGGACTGTGGCATGGCTGTGGTAGGACTGTGGCATGGCTGTGGTAGGACTGTGGTAGGACTGTGGCATGGTTGTGGTAGGACTGTGGCATGGTTGTGGTAGGACTGTGGCATGGCTGTGGTAGGACTGTGGTAGGACTGTGGCATGGTTGTGGTAGGACTGTGGCATGGTTGTGGTAGGACTGTGGCATGGTTGTGGTAGGACTGTGGCATGGTTGTGGTAGGACTGTGGTAGGACTGTGGCATGGTTGTGGTAGGACTGTGGCATGGTTGTGGTAGGACTGTGGCATGTTGTGGGACTGTGGCTGTTGTGGTAGGACTGTGGCATGGTTGTGGTAGGACTGTGGCATGGTTGTGGTAGGACTGTGGCATGGTTGTGGTAGGACTGTGGCATGGTTGTGGTAGGACTGTGGCATGGTTGTGGTAGGACTGTGGCATGGCTGTGGTAGGACTGTGGTAGGACTGTGGCATGGCTGTGGTAGGACTGTGGTAGGACTGTGGCATGGCTGTGGTAGGACTGTGGTAGAAATGTGGTAGGACTGTAGAAAAGGCTGTGGTAGGACTGTGGTAGGACTGTGGTAGAAATGTGGTAGAAATGTGATCAACTTATATACATCTTACATACTATCAGACTTATATATAAATGGTGGATAAGCGGTGGTGACTGATTTTATCAGTCTTATAACACCATAACGCGGTGTTAACGACACCCAACGCATTCTACAAGCAGCTACAGAGAGTGAGAGAGACGGACACACTCGTTTCTGCTTGATCAGCAGATCCCACCGCTGCCACCATTTATATAAGTCGGTATATTACCACCGCGTATGGCACCATTTATATAAGTCGTTATATTACCACCGCGTATGGCACCATTTATATATAAGTCTGATATAATTGTAGAGACTTATCTGGTATGAGTTAAAATGGTACTTCCAGCTTTGTACACATTTATTTAGAGTCCAGTAAGGAGCGTAGAGATTACAACCAAGTACAATGAATGTCTTGAGCACAGCCAGGGAGTGTCGGACGGGGCGAGTGAGAGGTGCGTGTTGATAGCGTCGATGTCCGAGGGCTTCTCCCCCTTCTCCTCGTGATTCTGGCTTCTTATCACTTCTTGTTGATTCCTATACTTTATGCTGACAACTAGGCATTTGTCCTGTGACATACTTTGAGAATGCAAGGTGTTCATGGGTCTCACGGTGAAACAGAGGAGGAAAGATAAACGTATAATTATATATACATTACATAGATATATAATTATATGTTTATAATGTTTCTAAAAATACACTGATTCTTTTGATGTTAATTACATGCACATATCCTGTATGGAAGTTATAATACGTGTGACCCTTGTTTGATAATTAGGTGTAATTCACTAGTAATAGTTATGCAAGTTAATATATATGTTAGGAGTGATAACTGACTGACAGTAGGACTGTGGTAGGACTGTGGTAGAAATGTGGTAGGACTGTGGCAAAGGCTGTGGTAGGACTGTGGTAGGATTGTGGCAGGGACTGTGGTAGGGACTGTGGTAGGACTGTGGTAAGACTGTGGCAATGCTGTGTCAAGGACTGTGGCAAAGGCTGTGGTAGGACTGTGGTAGGGCTGTGTCAGAACTGCGGCAAGGGCTGTGGTAGGACTGTGGTAGGACTATGGTAGAAATGTGGTAGGACTGTGGCATGGCTGTGGTAGGACTGTGGCTAGGTTGTGATAGGGTCTGTGGTAGGAATGTGGTAGGACTGTGACAATGGTGTGGTAGGAATGTGGTAGGGCTGTGGCAGAACTGTGGCAAGGGCTGTGGTAGGAATGTGGTAGGACTGTGACAATGGTGTGGTAGGACTGTGGTAGGGAATGGATAGGATAGAGGATCGAGTGAGTGAAAAAATAGTAGGAAAAAAAAGAACCACAAACTGAAGCAGAAATACTATTTGTAACCTTTGTTTTTCCTACATTGTTCTATTTTCTTTCTTTTTTTTACCTAGTTTTTCTCCTACATTTTTATCCATTCCCTTGTCTCATTTTTTGTCAAGCAGAGAGATAGAGAGGTAGAGATAAGACACATAGAGATAAGAGGATAAACATGAGAGAGGAACGGGAGACCAATGAAATACCTGTAAAAAGACCCTATTATTTATGATATGAAAGATATAGATTTGACCGTTGTGGTAGGTTGGATTGAGAGTGAACGCTTAACTATTACTGACATGACTATTGACTCCTGCCTCTCGCCTTCCCTTGCTGCCCCGGCGGGATGAGAACAAGAGAAATGCTGGTTAAACAAAACAACTATAAACAAAGACAAAAGGGAGGAAATATAGTAGGAGGAGGATGGCGAGCGAAGCGTATAGTAGGGGAGAGCGGGGCAGGTTGCATCGAGGGTAGGTTGCATCATTGCCTCTAACTCGCATTAACTTTTTTTATTATTATTATTGTTGGTAGTAGTAGTAGTAGTAGTAGTTTATAGTAGTAGTAGTAGTAGTATTAAGACGATGTACGTGTGATAACATGCGAGTTCGAGGCAATGATGCAACCTACCCTCGATGCAACCTGCCCCGCTCTCCCCTACAAGTGGAGAGAGGAATGAAAGTAGGAACAGGGGAGGAAAGAGGATGGAGGGATTGAAGTAGGAACATGAGGAACTTGAATAGGAACGATGAAGGAAGTGAGAATCAGATGATAGGATAGGGAAGAAGATGTAAGTGAATAAGTGAGAACCAGAGGATGAGAAATCATGGAAGTAGGAATAAGAGGGATAGGAGATAAGAACAAGGAATGAAAGTAGGAATAAAGGAAACACGGATATAGGGAACGAAAGGAATGAAAGCAGGGACAAAAAAGGAGAATGAAGGAAAGGAAACGAAATGAAGGAAAGTGAGAATCGAGGATGAAACAAAGGAAAAGGGAAACAAAGGAATAAAAGTAGGAACACAAAAGAAAACAAGGATATAGAGAAACAAAGGAATGTAAGTCGGAATATAAAAAAAGGAACTAAGAAGATAGAGACACGCAATGGACACTAAAAATAAGGTAATATCAGACAGAGAATATGAGAAGAGGTAATGGGGCCCTATAAAAAAAATAATAGCACCAGGAAATATCAAGGGAATATCCATAATGTCTTCAAACAAACCTAATACGCCTCACTCTCTGCACCATTATCGTAAAATAGATACAACGATATTATATAGATAGATAACGATAGATATAGATAGATATTCACCTTCCTTTTCCCCTTATCGCCTATCAGTCTTATCCTTGTGTTATTATGTAAGGTATCGCCAATCAGTCAAGGGAATTAGCAGGGGGAAGACAAGAAGAGACGGCAAGGAATGTAGCCATGACAGTACGAATGACCGATTGAGAGGAAGCAGCGTTCTCATAATATTTCTTGTATTTGTATTGAAAAATTTAAATATGATGAATGATCCGGTTATGAGAAATTATTGAAGGGGTGAAAATATATCCATCCTGAAGGAATAGAAATAGTGTTCCTCCTAATAAGCTGTAGAAAGGGAACAAAATATCTCCTTTAAGAAAAAAAAAGCCGAGTGTTCAACTTAGAAAAAAAATGTAGACGCGAAAAAGAAATCTTCCTTCTATAGAAAATGAAGAAAAAAATGCTTTAATAATAAAAAAAAAGCTGAGTGTTCATCTTGTAGAAAAACTGTTGAGAAAAAAAAACTCTTCTATAGAAATGGAAAAAATATCTCTTATAGGAAAAAAAAGAAGCTTAGTGTTCATCTTAGAAAAACCTGTTGACGTGAAAAAATATCTTTCCTCAATAGAAAATGAAAAAAAAATCCTTTAAGAATAAAAAAAGCTGAGTGTTCATCTTGCAGAAAAACTGTTGAGAAAAAAACTCTTCTTTCTACAGAAAAGGGAAACAAGTAAAGAAAAAAAGCTTAGTGTTCATCTTAGAAAAACTGTTGACGGGAAAATATACTTTCCTTCTAAAGAAATGGGAAAAAATCTCCTGTAGGAAAAAAAATCTTAGTTTTCATTTTAGAAAAATAACTGAGGACGGAAAAAATCTTCCTTCTATAGAAAAAGGAAGAAATATCTCCGTTAAGAAAAAAAATAGCTGAGTGTTCATCATAGAAAATACTGTTGACGCGAAAAAAATATCTTCCATCTATAGAAAAGGGAAAAAAGTAGAGAAAAAACTTAAGTGTTCATCTTAGAAAAAGCTGTTTCTTCACAAAAACAAAAAAATCTCTTCCTTTTATAGAATAGGAAAATATCATTACATACAAGTAATATCATATACGAATGCTGCGGGAGGAAAATATCTCTCTATGTAACTAGAAATAGAGGAAATATGATGTCTCGAAGAATTTCATTGTTCATAAAGAAAGAGACCGTCATATTTCCTCGTCTTATGGAACAAAAGACGAAATAAAATAATGAGAATAAAGGGGAACAATTCATAGCATACAAAAGCTACTGTGTGTGTGTGTGTGTGTGTGTCTGTGTGTGTGTATGTGTGTGTGTGTGTGGTGTGGGGGGGGGGGGGTGCATGTGTGTGTGTGTGTGTGTGTGTGTGTGTGTGTGTGTGTGTGTGTGTGTGTGTGTGTGTGTGTGTGTGTGTGTGTGTGTGTGTGTGTGTGTGTGATTACTCCCATTTGCGTTTTTATTTTTTCAATTTTCTGTTTTTATTTTGCACCGTTTTTTTTTGCTGTTGCTTTTTCATAAATTTCTTCCACTCTTTCACCAGGACGGAATCAGTTATCGGAAGGAAAGAACCCCAAAATAAGTAACAGAAAAATCTAGTTTAGGTAAGATAATTCTGTTACAATACTTCCAATACTTTAATTCCACGCTACTTTCTTTCCAACATTCGAGGAGATCACGAGGGCACTTCAATAATTCCTAATTGATATATTTTTCACACAAATCCTTCAAGATCATCCCAAAGGCTATTATCATAAAATTTTGATAGTTGCCTCAAAGCTTCGTTCCAGAGAGACTTATTTTTCTTAAAGATTCGAGAAAAATATACTCCGGACACTAACATCCCATCGGCCATCTTCCTCCTCGATTTTCTAGTCAATTTACTCCTGAAAAATATAATACAAAAGCGAGGGAGTTCTTGTTTCTGTTAACCACACCAAGAAAACCTGGAATACCTCGCCACCCATGTCAATAAAGCAAACACCTTCTTCCCTTCTTCTTCACTTCGCTTCTTCATGTTGTTCTCTCTCTCTCACACAAAACCTGCCACGCGCCCCCTCTCTGTCTCTGTCTCTGTCTCTCTCTCTCTCTCTCTCTCTCTCTCTCTCTCTCTCTCTCTCTCTCTCTCTCTCTCTCTCTCTCTCTCCCTGACCACCGCTTTCCACGCCAAGAGGGGAAAAAATGAAAATTCTAATTATGGTTTGAATGGCCTCCAATATTCTGTTTTTCGTTCTTATAGATCGCGGGTGATTTTTTTTTCTATTTTCTTTTCTCTCTCTCTCTCTCTCTCTCTCTCTCTCTCTCTCTCTCTCTCTCTCTCTCTCTCTCTCTCTCTCTCTCTCTCTCTCTCTCTCTCTCTCTCTCTCTCTCTCTCTCTCTCTCTCTCTCTCTCTCGGGTTTCCAATTATTTTTCCAACGCTTACTTAAAACACACACTACTACTACCACTACTACTACTACTACCACAACTACTACAACTACTATTCCTCATCACTCCTTTCCCCTCTTCAAATTCCATCCTAACACTTCGCTCCTCGTCTAACACCTCCCTTCTCTAAGCTCTTCCCTCCTCTCTATATCCCTCTACGCTCTAATCCAGTGTCTACCTCTCCTAGCTTCCTCGTATCATCAGGTTTTTTCTCTCCCTTATAATTTAGTAAGTGATAGTAATCTTATCCTACTATATCTTTCTATATTACTTGTCATCTTATTTTTTCTCCTCGTTTCACCTGTGTAATGCCTCGCTATACGGATCAGGTAAAGCTTACGTTGCCCTTCATCATCTGAGAGGTTCGTGAGGCGCTGTCTTGTTTACTTTATAGACAGTGTGTATAGGGGAGGCGATGCATTGTTCTCACGCCTCAATTAACCCTATTGTATTCCTCTCTTTGACTCTCTCTCTCTCTCTCTCTCTCTCTCTCTCTCTCTCTCTCTCTCTCTCTCTCTCTCTCTCTCTCTCTCTCTCTCTCTCTCTCTCTCTCTTTCAATCCATTTTTAATGTCTCTCATCATGCCTACTTTCCTGCATCTTGAGACCCTAAACATTA
>JACEEZ010023736.1:22500-25000 GCA_016584305.1 Chionoecetes opilio | reverse complement strand
GAGAGAGAGAGAGAGAGAGAGAGAGAGAGAGAGAATAAAAGTGCAAAAAATATGAATCTATCCTATATATTTCAATAATTTTTATGAAGTAGAAATAGATAGATAGATAGATAGATAGATAGATGGATAGATAGATAGAGAGAGAGAAAGAGAGAGAGAGGGAGAGAAAAGGAAAGAGAACGAGAGATAGAGAAAGAGTAAGAGAGAGAAAAAAAAAAAGAAAAAAAAAATCATGTCCTATATATTTTTTTTTTTTTTTATCCAATAATTCCAACTCACAATATTTTCCTCTTTTCTTTCTATCGTTTATTTTCATATATTTTCGAACTGTATATATTTTTCACTGTTTTTCTAATTTTTTTGGTATCGTTTCCAGCAAGGAATGACGTTTTAAGAGACAGACCTTTCCTAATTTTTTTCATTCATGTTAGTTGAATGTTTCCTGTGATTTTATTTATCTTGCACGCGAGTTACCTACAATACAATGAATTATCAAGATCGACAAGGGGACCTAATTACCTGATTTTCCCGGTCAATCAATTACTTAATCTTGTCTTTTTCTAATGGATTCTTCTATTTATTTATTAACTCTCTCTCTCTCTCTCTCTCTCTTCTCCTTCATTCTCCTCTCTCTCACCCGTCACTCTCAACTCTCACTCTCACAAACATCTTCACTCTCACTACTCTCACTCTCTTACTCAACTCACTCAAGCTCACTCAACATTAATCACTCACGAACATCACTCTCATTCTGTTTTATCTTCTTCATTTTCCTCTTATTTTGTTCATTTTTTGTTTTCCTCCCTTTTCCCTTCCTGTGTCCCCTTTTCCTTTTTCCCCCTTCCTCCCTCATTCTCTTTCTTTTTATCTTTTTCCTCTACCATGTCTCCTCCATTCTCTTTCTTCTTTTATTTTCTCTTCTTTTCTCTTTCTATTCCTTCTCATTTTCCTTCTTTTTTCCTCCTTCTTCTTCTCTTCCCATTCCATTATATTTCCCATTATTAAACTATCATTTTTAGCCCACATTCTAGTCTTTACCTTCGCAATTTTCTCCCCTCTTATTTCTCCTTTGGCTATCCCTTCTATACATTCTTTTCTTTCTTTCCCTCTCTTGTCCCACAACAGCACAAAACGACACGCACCACTTTACCTATAATAGTTTCCCTCTGAGCATCTTTCTCTTTTCATCATCAAAAATGTGATCTTTGGTTTCCGTCGACTGAACGGGTTGTGGTTTATATACTTTCACTTGTTTTTTTTTTTTTTTTTTTTATTTTTTTTAGTTTGTGTATTTTTGTGTATTACCTACTGCTCCTTCTAAGTAAAGGAGAAAAGTCGATTTTTTCCTTTGGCCTTGATTTTGATTCCCTTGGGTTCCTGTTGTAAGTCGAGTAAATGCGGGATGTAAATAATAAGTTGTATGCATTTAAAGGTGCGTCCACACAAGGCATTACGAACGTGTGCGCAATTTTATACGGTTGCGCATTATGATGGGATGGTATGATGGATGCGGGAACGATCGATTTCGTGTTGAGTGATGCGGAAAAGTAAATGCGGGGAGGCAACTCGAGCGGCGGGGAATCGAGCGCGGGAAATCTATAGCGCGGCGCATTTCTTCTGCAAGCAACGTAATTCCTGCGCCAATCAGTAGCCGTTAAGGCTGCTGTCTTTGAGGTAACACCCCTCCCTACTGCTACGAGGCCGCCTGCTGTTTCCAACACAACACTAAATTTATGGATGAGATAGTCTTTTCGTCTTGAGCAGGCACAAACCTTAGTGATTTAGAACTTAGGTAAGGCACCATCCATGTTTATGGAAAGTTCAAAACAAGCAAAAAAAACTAAACAGAAATAAGACCTGAAAAGTATAGCTATAGACAATTTTGCGCTTGAAATGGACAAACGACTCAATGTATCGTTACCACTGAGGTTATTATTAAGCAAAATTCCACCACAAATACGCTAGGACAACAGTTTTTTTTCCTGTACACACAAAAGAAGAACCAAAAAAAAGAAGAAAAACACACGAGCGGGCAATCCTTAACCGTCCATCTGGCTTCTCTCTCCTCCTGGTACAGAGTCAGAGAGTGAGAGAGAGAAGGAGGCAGATGTCCCATGTGATTCAGCAGCAACAGTAGAACTCACCTCCACCAACTCCCACGGCCAACCTCCCGCCCGTCAAAACGTCCCCGCCACCATCATCACGTAAAAAATATTGCGCGTAACGTAATGGCAAATCGTAATGCCTTGTGTGGACTACCCAAAAACCCAAACAAAAAGCGAAAGACCCCGATTTCTGCCTCAACACTCCCGCATCAACGTAATGCTGCAACGTAATGCCTTGTGTGGACGCAACCCTTAAGACACTTATCATGACTAACTGGGGTTCAACTGGTAATCCTCTCTCTCTCTCCCTCTCTTCTCTCTCTCCTCTCTCTCTCGCTCTCTCTCTCGAACTCTCTCTGCCTCTCTCTCCTCCATCTCTCACCTCTCTCTCTCTC
>JACEEZ010023736.1:15000-17500 GCA_016584305.1 Chionoecetes opilio | reverse complement strand
GAGTAAAAAAAACCCTCCACACCCACTATACCTGCCGATGCCTGACTGACTCCTGAAAGGTTACCTCAAGGCTGTGTTGGTGTTTGTCTCTGCTGTCTGTTTGTTTGAGTCGTGTGTCTGGCAGTGAGGATAATAATAAGGTAGTAATATATGAAGGTAATATAGTAATAGAAGGAAGATAGATAGTAAAAGTAAGGAAGATAGTAATATAATAATAGTAAGACCAATATTAATAATAACAGCAGCAAAAACAATGATGATAATGATATTGATAATTATACCACTACAACTATTCCTAGTACTGCTTCTACTACTGTTACTACTACTACTACTACTACTACTACTACTACTACTACTAATGATAATGATGATAAGAATAATGATGATGATGACAATAATGATAATAATAACAATGACGATAATAATAAAATAAAATACGGTGGCTTTCTTAGTTTCCCTCTCAATGTTTGGTTTTTTCGTCCATTTTTCATATATCTTTTTTTCTAACATTTTCATCCTCGGCACCATGAACATATTTAGGGATACAAACAGTTATAAAGTTGACTGATTTGGCACCTGAAGTCAATTGGTGATCAAAGCGTTTTAGGCAAATATCAAATCAAAAAAGTTATAATTTGAATTGGAATGAAAGTTAAAAATTTGTGAATATTTCAAAGATAAACGGATCATGATGAATTTTAGTTGGTTACTTTTTCATTATTTTTTACTCTCTCTCTCTCTCTCTCTCTCTCTCTCTCTCTCTCTCTCTCTCTCTCTCTCTCTCTCTCTCTCTCTCTCTCTCTCTCTCTCTCTCCCTTTTTCCTTCCCTCCATCATTCCCTCCCTCCCTCTCCCTCACCCTCCCTCCACCATTGCTTCGTCTCTCTCTCTCTCTCTCTCTCTCTCTCTCTCTCTCTCTCTCTCTCTCTCTCTCTCTCTCTCTCTCTCTCTCTCTCTCTCTCTCTCTCTCTCTCTCTCTCTCTCTCTCTCTCTCTTTCCCTTTTTCCTTCCCTCCATCATTCCCTCCCTCCCTCTCCCTCACCCTCCCTCCACCATTGCTTCCTCTCTCTCTCTCTCTCTCTCTCTCTCTCTCTCTCTCTCTCTCTCTCTCTCTCTCTCTCTCTCTCTCTCTCTCTCTCTCTCTCTCTCTCTCTCTCTCATCCTCTCTCTCTCTCTCTCTCTCTCTCTCTCTCTCTCTCTCTCTCTCTTCCTCCCTCCCTCCCTCTCTCTAATGCCAGGCAGAAATCTCGGGAGGAATCTGCCTAGCCATAAGCCTCTCTCTCCGGGGTAAGCAGGGGGAAGGAGAGAAAATTCCACCTAATCCCGTACGCTCTCAACACCTTTCTGTCCTAATTCCACGTACCATATTTTCCCTTTCAGTCTGTGCACTCTTGTTGAATTTTTATTTTTCCTCCGCGTACAATAGAACTTTCCTTTTTTTCGTCTCTTTTACTTATTTTCCTTGGTTTTTTTTTTTTTACTTATCTAACTGGATGATCTCTCTCTCTCTCTCTCTCTCTCTCTCTCTCTCTCTCTCTCTCTCTCTCTCTCTCTCTCTCTCTCTCTCTCTCTCTCTCTCTCTCGCCCCCCATTTGCATTATCTTTTCTTTCAGTTGTGATTGTTCTTTCTTTTTTGGGGGATTTGAAGGAGCGAAGAAGGAGGAGGAGGTGGAGGAGGAGGGAGTGGAAAAGAAGGAGGAAGAGGAGGAGGCGGAAGATGAGGTAGAGAAGGGGAAAGAGGAAAAGGAGGAAGAGGAGGAGGAGGAAGAAGAGGTTCAAATACACGCGAGACATGCATGCCTTAGCAATGATACCCAGTGAGGAAGGAAGGAAGGAAGGAAGGAAGAAAGAAAGAAAGAAAGAAAGAAAGGAGGGATGGAAGGAAGGAGGGAAGGAAGGAAAGGTTAGAAAAGATAAAGAAATAGGATACGATGGAACGAATAAGAGATGAGGAAACGGTAGAGAGAGAGAGAGAGAGAGAGAGAGAGAGAGAGAGAGAGAGAGAGAGAGAGAGAGAGAGAGAGAGAGAGAGAGAGAGAGAGAGAGAGAGAGAGAGAGAGAGAGAGAGAGAGTAAAACAATCGGTGCGAATTATACGGAAGGAATAAGATAGAGGAAGTAAGGAATAAAATTTACAAAGGAAATAAAAATGCAACTAAGAGGATGAAACAAGGGACAGAGGGAAGGAAGGAGGGAGAAAGGAAGATATAAAGAGAGCGAAAGAATAAGGAACGACATGCCCGTCTGAAAGGGAATGACGCAAAGGAAGAAAAATGTTAACCATGCAAAGTTTTAAAACGATTGAAGAACTTAGTGAATGGAGCCTTGAAGGAAATGGAAAGTGAAAGGAGAGACGAGAAAGAATGGAGAATAAAAAAGAAAGCAAGAAATGAAGTAGGGGAAAAAGTTATGGATGTGAGGAAAGAATGAAATGCTAAAAGAAGGAAGATTAAACGGCAGCAAGGAAGGAAGGAGGGAAGGAAGGAAGGAAGGAAAGAAAGA
>JACEEZ010023736.1:7500-10000 GCA_016584305.1 Chionoecetes opilio | reverse complement strand
TATATCTATATATAATTTTCATTTCTATATCTATATATTTAATTTTCTAACTATTTATATTTACAAACAAAAATTCATCCATTTTAACTTAACACGTAGAGTAATAGAAGTAATGCTTTGGGCCTGACTTTCCCTCCTTAAAAAGAGAACCGGGTGGTGTGTTTATGTATGTAGGTCTGTATGTATTTTCTTTTCTAAACACACATTACTACCGTAGATAACAGTATAGTCGCCACCTGCAATAATGTCGCCAGCCGCCAAATATTACGAATTATAGCATCACTACTGATTTTTATGTGACACTGATGATGATACACAGTAGTTTATATCATGACTGTATAATCTACCCTGTTTCAGAGTTGTTTTATGCTTTGTATCTGCAAGTATATACGGTTTCAAATTTCACTACTAGTTTTTTTTCGGGCGACGACGACGTGGGAGGACACTCAGTAAATAAACACTAACTGGTGACCTTATTGTTGGTCACTACTCTGGCGATATTTTTTTAAATTTGTTCATTTATAGCCATACTATGATACAGATGAAGACACAAAATGACACACTCTCTCCAGATAGCCACTTCTAGCTTTCCTGAAATCATGGATGTAGAAATGCAAGTATCAACGCCACCACACGTCTGTAAACAGAAAAAAAAGTTGTCCTGGCGACTTTACTGTTATCTACGGTACCACTCACCACCACCATCACTACCATCATCAGCACCACCATCACCACAAGCAACAACAACAACATTCCCAACATCACCACCACTAAAAAATAACATATTCAAAAGGCATCCCCGTCATCCTATGTTTAGCTAGCATCCAAACAGCTGCGTTACCTACCCAAACTTTTCCTTCCCTGATATTAAAAAAAGGCGACATTTAACCCCCCCTTGAAACGTAGTAAACTTTTAATATACAAAAGTTTATCGCATAAATAAAAGTCAACAAGAAACTATAAACAGAGGTTAGTTCTGCAATATGAATATATATATTTTTTTTCCCTCGGGACGCTTTCAAAACATTAGTGTGTGAATAATTACAAGCACATGATTACTGGGAAAAGAAAGAGAGAGAGAGAGAGAGAGAGAGAGAGAGAGAGAGAGAGAAGAGAGAGAGAGAGAGAGAGAGAGAGAGAGAGAGAGGAGAGAGAGAGAGACGAGGAGAGAGAGAAGAGAGAGAGAGAGAGAGAGAGAGAGAGAGAGAGAGAGAGAGAGAGAGAGAGAGAGAGAGAGAGAGAGAGAGAGAGAGAGAGAGAGAGAGAGAGAGAGAGAGAGAGAGAGAGAGAGAGAGAGAGAGAGAGAGAGAGAGAGAGAGAGAGAGAGAGAGAGAGAAGAGAGAGAGAGAGAAGAGAGAGAGAGAGAGAGAGAGAGAGAGAGAGAGAGAGAGAGAGAGAGAGAGAGAGAGAGAGAGAGAGAGGAGAGAGAGAGAGAGGGAGAGAGAGAGAGAGAGAGAGAGAGAGAGAGAGAGAGAGAGAGAGAGAGAGAGAGAGAGAGAGAAGAAAAAAAAATGTTGCAACTCTATTCTGTTATAGATGATGATGATAATGATGAAAATGAGTGAAAAGGAGAATGGAAATGAGGAGGAAAAAGAGCAAGAAGATGAGGATGATGATGATAAGGGTCATGAGGAAGAGGAGGAGGAGGAGGAGGAGGAGGAGGAGGAGGAGGAGGAGGAGGAGGAGGAGGAGGAGGAGGAGGAGGAGGAATACATAGGAATACATAGGAATAACAGACACCAGGAGACCTATTGGTCCATAACGAGGGTATCTGCTGAACTACATACTACTAACTATCACTACATATAAGAGGAACAGTTGGAAAATGATACCATGTCCCTAAAGAAGATAGGAACATGGAAGTTTCGTAGTGAAGAATGATAGAATATGAAGTATGCTAACTACAACTACCACTAACACTAATCGATCCGGGGGGCTATAATATGAATTCGCAGGGCAATATCAAAACCCATTTACTTTACAGTGAACGTCAAGTCTGTTTTTAAATGAAGTTATTGTGCTGGCTTCGACAACATTTGCTGGTAATTTTTCCATCGAACAACAACTCTAACATTGAAATACTTTTTACGGAGATCTGTGATGCAACGTTGACCATTCAGTTTTAGACCGTTGTTTCTTGTTGTCACTTGAGGAGAAAGCTCGAATAGTTTTTCTTGATTAATGACATCAAATCCTTATAGGATCTTAAAGGTTTCTATCAAGTCCCCACGGATTCTACGATCCTTTAAGGAAAACATATTAAGTTTCCGCAGTCTCTCTTCATAAGATGAATTTCGCAGAGATGGAATTAGTTTGGTTGCTCTTCTTTGAACTGATTCCAATTTGGCTTGATCTTTTACGAAACAAGGCGACCAGAATTGAACGGCATATTCTAAGGGTGGCCTAACCAAAGACGTGTATAATTGTGTCATTACTTTCGGAGTTTTATGTTCAAAGTTGCGTTTGATGAAGCCCAACATCATATTCGCCTTTTTACTGG
>JACEEZ010023736.1:0-2500 GCA_016584305.1 Chionoecetes opilio | reverse complement strand
ACAACGAATTATTTTACGGGAAGAAAAATGCGGCATGATCACTTCAATAAAATATAAAAACTGACGATACCTCCAAAAATAACAAATACAATTCACTTAGAAAATATCGTAAGGGTCAAAATCACACTAATCGATAAGTTAAAGGCAGTGGCGGCTCGTGATAAAATACAATGGAGGGACTGCAAGCTTTACACAACAGTAGGATACACAAATTTTTCCTATCTCAGGTATGAGTTGTAGTTGATATTCACGGATTTCAGGGCATGGTAGTAGTGGTGGTGGTAGAAGGGATGGTGGGGGTGGTAGTGTTGGTAGTAGAGGGGATGGCTGAGGTGGTGATGGTAGAATTACAGTATTACTTGAAAATAAAGTCGGTACCGCTTGATTTCAGTCTTTTCATTTAATGTCAGCTGGGATAAGTTGATGTTTTGCAAATACTTCACTGGATTTTCCATCGTCATAGGGTAATTAAAGAAAGCACGATTTAACCACACCGTCTACACGCACTGTAAACACGAGAGGGACGAGACTTAGCTGCCTCGACTGCAGCTCAATGCTCTTACAAGTGACGCGGCGGCGGCGCAGACATGAATCGTACAGCAAATATGAAAGTAACTTAAATTTTGGTCTGGTTTTAATGAAAATTCACTTAGTAACGTATTGAAAATAATTAAATACCATATAATTACTTTTTATTATGATATATTTGTTAGTAGTGTATCAATTCTGCTGTGTCTCTAAAGGCATCATACACCTGGCAATGAGTGTCTGGGGGTGCTGCAGCTCTGCAGCCCTATGCCATGAGCCACCACTGGTTAAAGGAGATAAATGAGATATACTAAAATAAGAAGAGGAGAAAAAAATGAAGTAAAGTAGACCTGAAAAAAGAAAAAAAAGAAATTTCGCGTCGCATTACAAACTCAAAGACAATGAAGCAACGTGTTTGATGGTCGAGAGAGAGAGAGAGAGAGAGAGAGAGAGAGAGAGAGAGAGAGAGAGAGAGAGAGAGAGAGAGAGAGAGAGAGAGAGAGAGAGAGAGAGAGAGAGAGAGAGAGAGAGAGAGAGAGAAGAGAGAGAAAGAGAGAAAGAAACAGAGAATAAACAGAGAATAACACACACACACACACACACACACACACACACACACACACACACACACACACACACACACACACACACACACACACACACACACACATATACCAGCTCAAAGACACACACAGCAGCATACATGCATACATAGCCAAAGACAAGGAACACACACAAGACACATACATACACATAGGTATACACACAGACAAACACACAAACACGGGACGCGCGAAACACATGACACACACACGAATTCCTGGTCCTGTTGTGTATCTTACTGTGTTGGCGATCAAAGCCATAAGCCACGATGGACATTTGCTCTCTCTCTCTCTCTCTCTCTCTCTCTCTCTCTCTCTCTCTCTCTCTCTCTCTCTCTCTCTCTCTCTCTCTCTCTCTCTCTCTCTCTCTCTCTCTTTCTCTCTCACTCTCTCTTTCTTGAAGTCACGGCCGTGCAAGGTGCTTAGATGTCAAGGAAGGAAACTTGGGATGGAGAGAAGGAGGAAGGAAGGAAGGAAGGAAGGAAGGAAGGAAGGAAGGAAGGAAGGAAGAAGAAAGATGAAGGAGAGAAGGAAGAAGTTGAACGATGGAGAGAGAGAGAGAGAGAGAGAGAGAGAGAGAGAGAGAGAGAGAGAGAGAGAGAGAGAGAGAGAGAGAGAGAGAGAGAGAGAGAGAGAGAGAGAGAGAGAGAGTGAAAGAGAGGGGTTCGAAAGAGAAGCAGCAGCAATCTTGACTTTGACAGGAATTTAATTACGTTGAAGATCAAAAGCTGGGAAGGTCAGGTTTTGGATGTAAATTTAGCCTGTGCTGACATGGCCTGATTCCATCCATCCCTTTTCCAAACACTTTCCACCACCTCCTCTTTAGGCCACTTTTTATAACAGGGCTTTTATTTTTCATCTCTTTTTTTAGGCCTCTCTTTTTTGGGGCCTCTCTTTTTTGGGCCTCTCTTTTTTTCCGCTCTTTTTAACAACATTTGACCAATGGCCACTTAACCAGCCACAGGACAAAGGAATGAAATACATGTAGTTTACGTGTACGAGTCTTGTTCAACACTACTAGAGGGGAAATCTTGTCAAGTTCTCATTTTCCACCTAATTGAGGATGATTAAGTGAGGGAGACAAGCAGGGATGAAGTGGAAGAGGGAAGAGGGAAAAGGAAAACATAGAACAAGCAAATACGAGGAGGAAAGGGGAAAGCACATAATAAGCAAATACGAGATGTAAGTGGTGTATAAAGACAAGATTGGAGAATGAGATATCAGAGGAAGATTGGATGAAGGAAGAGTAGGAAGAGGAGGAAGAATTAGGAGGAACTACGAGATGAAGAAAATATATATTACAAGAGGAACCAAACGTCATGAAAAAGAAAAAGAAAAAAAAAATACAAGATGTAAAAAGATAGATAAGA
>JACEEZ010023735.1:0-49704 GCA_016584305.1 Chionoecetes opilio | reverse complement strand
CCTTTTTTAAAAAAACCCCAAAAAGCTTACATAATAAGCTATAATAAGAGTAGAGTTATTATTGTAAAAACGGTATATTGCAAGCGTTTTTTCATAGTTTTTTGGGTAAACTGTAGCGTTATTGTATATATACAAGTAGTTTTACTTATCATATTGCTATAAACCCATAAAATGTAGTGTTTTCAATGATTTTAGCTAGTTATCAGTGAAGAGGGGGTTTTTTTTTCTACAATTAAAGTATTTTTCTTTATATCTGTAGCTAAATAGCTTTTATATTTGCTACAACTATATTTTACAAAATTAATAGCTAAAAATATGTATTTTTCATAAAATTTAGATATCAATTTTAATCTTAAAAACAATGTTTTTTCAAAAAATTTAATGTATTTTTGAAATGCTAAATAATGTCGAAATTTACATTATTCAGCACTTTTACACAACTATATTTTACATGTTATGAGCTAAAATATGAATTTTTCATGTAATTAGGTATCAATTTAATCTTAAAAACAACGTTTTTTCAAGTGTTTTAATGTATTTTGACGGGATAAAAAAGGTCGAAATTGAGACTATTCAGCTCTTTTTTGATAGAGAAATTCAAAATGTGGAATTATGTTGTTTTCGTTAGAAATTGCTATTTTAACTACTGTAAGCTTCTAATAGGATTTGAGACTCTATATTGTGATACAATTGTATATTATACGTGTTTTTCATAGTTTCTTCTTAATTGTAGTGTTATATCATTAATAGAAGGAATTTACCTATAATAATCTTTAAACCCCAAAAAGTGTTCTTTTCAATGATTTTAGCTAGTTATCGGTGATATATAGCTGTTTTCCTACAAATTGAAGTAAACAATCCTTTTTTTAGATTAATTTGCACTTAAAAAGTAGCTTACATTACATTAGCTAATAAATAGAAGAGTACGAGGTTATTTATTGTGATATAACGGGATATTGCAAACCCTTTTCATAGTTTCTCGTAAACTGTAGCGTTATTGATATATACAAGTAGTGATACTTATATATTGCTATAAACCCATTAAATGTAGTGTTTTCAATTATTTTAGCTCGTTATCAGTGATATATAGCTGTTTTCCTACAAATTGAAGTATAAAATCCTCTTTTTACAATAATTTGCACCTATAAGTAGCTTACATTATATTAAGCTATTAAATAGAAGAGTAAGAGGTTTTTTATTGTGATATAACGGTATATTGCACTCGTTTTTCATAGTTTCTTGTAAACTGTAGCGTTATTGTATATATACAAGTAGTTTTACTTATTATATTGCTATAAACCCATAAAATGTAGTGTTTTCAATGATTTTAGCTAGTTATCAGTGATATATAGCTGTTTTCCTACAAATTGAAGTATAAATTCCTCTTTTTAGAATAATTTGCACCTATAAGTAGCTTACATTACATTAAGCTATTAAATAGAAGAGGTTATTTATTGTGATATAACGGTATATTGCAAGCGTTTTTCATAGTTTCTTGTAAACTGTAGCGTTATTGTATATATACAAGTAGTTATACTTATCATATTGCTATAAACCCATAAAATGTAGTGTTTTCAATGATATTAGCTATTTATCGGTGATATAGAGCTGTTTTCCTACAAATTGAAGTATAAAATCCTTTTTTTTAGAATAATTTGCACCTATAAGTAGCTTACATTACATTAAGCTAATAAATAGAAGAGTAAGAGGTTATTTATAGTGATATAACGGTATATTGCAAGCGTTTTCATAGTTTCTTGTAAACTGTAGCGTTATTGATATATACAAGTAGTTTTACTTATCATATTGCTATAAACCCATAAAATGTAGTGTTTTCATTATATTAGCTATTTATCGGTGTATATAGCTGTTTTCCTACAAATTGAAGTATAAAATCCTCTTTTTAGAATAGTTGGCACATATAAGTGGCTTACATTACATTAAGTAATAAATAGAAGAGTAGAGGTTATTTATTGTGATATAACGGTATATTGCAAGCGTTCTTTCATAGTTTCTGGTAAAACTGTCTATAGCGTTATTGTATATATACAAGTAGTTTTTACTGATCATATTGCTTATTTATAACCCTTAAATGTAGTGTTTCATGATATTAGCTATTTATCGGTGATTATAAAGCTGTTTTCCTACAAATTGAAAGTATTAAAAGCTCTTTTTAGAATAATTTGCACCTAATAAGTAGCTTACATTACATTAAGCTATAAAAGAAGAGTAAGAGGTTATTTAGTGTGATATAAACGGGTATATTGCATGCGTTCATAGTTATTCTAAACTGTAGCGTTATTGTATATATACAAGTAGTTTTACTTATTATTTGATAGAAAACAAAAATGTAGCTGTTTCAATGCTTTTAGATAATATTTCGGTGAATAGGCTGTTTTCTACAAAATTGAAGTATACAATCTTTTTTTGAAAATTTGCACCTATAAGTAGCTACATTACATTAAGCTTATTAAATAGAAGAGTCAGAGGTTATTATTGTGATTATAACGGATTATGCAAAAGCGTTTTTCATAGTTTCTTCTAAACTGTAGCGTTATGTTATATATGAGGTAGTTTTACTTATTATATTGCATAAACACATAAAATGTGTCGTTTTCAAGGATTTAGCTAGTTATCATGATATATAGCTGTTTTCCTACAATTGAAGTATAAAATCCTCTTTTTAGAATAGTTTGCACTATAAGTAGCTTACATTACATTAAGCTATAAAAGATGAGTAAGAGGTTATTTATTGTGATATAACGGTAATATTGCAAGCGTTTTCATAGTTCTCTTCTAAACGTAGCGTTATTGTATATATACAGTAGTTTTATTATGATATTGCTATAAACCCATAAAAAATGTAGTGTTTGTCCATTATTTAGCTGGTTATCAGTGATATATAGCTGTTTTTCCTACAAATTGAAATATACCAATCCTTTTTTTTTTAGAAAATTTGGGGACTATAAAGTAGCTTACATTACATTAAGCTAATAAATAGAAGAAGTAAGAGGGTATTTATTGTGATATAACGGTATATTGCAAGCGTTTTTCTAGTTTCTTGTAAACTGTAGCGTATGGTAGATAATACAAGGTAGTTTTACTAATCATATTGCTATAACCTCATAAAAAATGTAGTGTTTTCCAATGATCTTAGCTATCTATCGGGTGATATACAGCTGTTTTCCTACAAATTGAAGTGTAAATCCGCTTTTTAGAATAATTTGCAAATATAAAGTAGCTACATTACATTAAGCTAATAAATAGAAGAGTAAGAGGTTATTTATTGTATTATAACGGATATTGCAGCGTTTTTTATAGTTTCTTCTAAACTGTAGAGTTATTCGTATATATACAGGTAGTTTTACTTATTATGATGCTATAAACCCATAAAATGTAGTGTGTTCAATGATTTTAGCTAGTTATCAGTGATATATAGCGTTTTCCACAATTGGAAGTACAAAATCCTCTTTTTAGGAATAATATGACCTATAAGTAGCTTAAATTACATTAAGTATTAAAATAGAAGAGTAAGAGGTTATTTCTGTGATCAACGGTATATTGGCAAGCGTTTTTCATAGTTTTCTTGTAAACTGTAGGCGTTATTCTATATACAAGTAGTTTACTTTCATATGCTAAAACCCATTTCAAAATGTAGTGTTTTCAATGATTTTAGCTAGTTATCAGTGAAGAGTGGTTTTTTTCTACAAATTGAAGTATATTTCTTTATATCTGTAGCTAAATAGCTTTTTATATTTGCTACAACTATATTTTACAAAATTAATAGCTAAAAATATGTATTTTTCATGAAATTTAGATATCAATTTTAATCTTAAAAACAATGTTTTTTCAAGTATTTTAATGTATTTTTGAAATGCTAAAATATGTCGAAAATTTACATTATTCAGCACTTTTACACAACTATATTTTACAATGTTATGAGCTAAAAATATGTATTTTTCATGAAATTTAGATATCAATTTTAATCTTAAAAACAACGTTTTTCAAGTTTTAATGTATTTTTGAAATGCTAAAAATGTCGAAATTTGACATTATTCAGCACTTTTACACAACTATATTTTACAATATTATGAGCTTAAAATATGTATTTTTCATGTAATTTATGTGTCAATTTTATTCTTAAAAACAACGTTTTTTCAAGTGTTTTAATGTATTTTTGAAGGGCTAAAAAATGTCGAAAATTGACATTATTCAGCTCTTTTTTTGATAGAGAAATTCAAAATGTGGAATTATAGTTGTTTTCGTTAGAAATTGCTATTTTAAACTACTGTAAGCTTATAATAGGAGTTTGAGACTCTATATTGTGATACAATTGTATATTATACGTGTTTTTCATAGTTTCTTATTAATTGTAGTGTTATATCATTAATAGAAGGAATTTACCTAATGATAATGCTTTATACCCACAAAATGTGTTCTTTTCAATGATTTTAGCTAGTTATCGGTGATATATAGCTGTTTTCCTACAAATTGAAGTAAACAATCCTTTTTTTAGAATAATTTGCACTTATAAGTAGCTTACATTTCATTAAGCTAACAAATAGAAGAGTAAGAGGTTATTTATTGTGATATAACGGTATATTGCAACCGTTTTTCATAGTTTCTTGTAAACTGTAGCGTTATTGTATATATACAAGTAGTGATACTTATTATATTGCTATAAACCCATAAAATGTAGTGTTTTCAATGATTGTAGCTAGTTATCAGTGATATATAGCTGTTTTCCTACAAATTGAAGTATGAAATCCTCTTTTTTGAATAATTTGCACCTATAGCTTACATTACATTAAGCTATTAAATAGAAGAGTCAGAGGTTATTTATTGTGATATAACGGTATATTGCACGCGTTTTTCATAGTTTCTTCTAAACTGTAGCGTTATTGTATATATACAGGTAGTTTTACTTATTATATTGCTATAAACCCATAAAATGTAGTGTTTTCAATGGATTTAGCTAGTTATCAGTGATATATAGCTGTTTTCCTACAAATTGAAGTATAAAATCCTCTTTTTAGAATAATGTGCACCTATAAGTAGCTTACATTACATTAAGCTAATAAATAGAAGAGTAAGAGGTTATTTATTGTGATATAACGGTATATTGCAAGCGTTTTTCATAGTTTCTTGTAAACTGTAGCGTTATTGTATATATACAAGTAGTTTTACTTATCATATTGCTATAAACCCAAAAAATGTAGTGTTTTCAATGATTTTAGCTAGTTATCAGTGAAGAGTTGTTTTTTCTACAAATTGAAGTATATTTCTTTATATCTGTAGCTAAATAGCTTTTTATATATGATACAACTATATTTTACAAAAATAATAGCTAAAAATATGTATTTTTCATGAAATTTAGATATCAATTTTAATCTTATAAACAATGTTTTTTCAAGTATTTTAATGGATTTTTGAAATGCTAAATAATGTCAAAATTTGACATGATTCAGCACTTTTACACAACTATGTTTTACAATATTATGAGCTTAAAATATGTATTTTTCATGAAATTTATGTATCAATTTTATTCTTAAAAACAACGTTTTTTCAAGTGTTTTAATGTATTTTTGAAGGGCTAAAAAATGTCGAAAATTGACATTATTCAGCCCTTTTTATGATAGAGAAATTCAAAATGTGGATTTATAGTTGTTTTCGTTAGAAATTGCTATTTTGAACTACTGTAATCTTATAATAGGAGTTTGAGACTCTATATTGTGATACAATTGTATATTATACGTGTTTTCATATTTCTTCTTAATTGTAGTGTTATATCATTATAGAAGGAATTTACCTATGATAATGCTTATACCTCAAAATGTGTTCTTTTCAATGTTTCTAGTANTTTTTTTTCCTACAATTGAAGTAACAATCTTTTTTTAGATTAATTTGCATTATAGTAGCTACATTACATTAACTAATAATAGAGAGTACGAGGTTATTTATTGTATATAACGGTATATTGCACGTTTTTCTTAGTTTCTTGTAAACTGTAGCGTTATTGTATATATACAAGTAGTGATACTTATTATATTGCTATAAACTCATAAAATGTAGTGTTTTCAATTATTGTAGCTAGTTATCAGTGATATATAGCTGTTTTCCTACAAATTGAAGTATAAAATCCTCTTTTTTGAATAATTTGCACCTATAAGTAGCTTACATTACATTAAGCTATTAAATAGAAGAGTAAGAGGTTATTTATTGTGATATAACGGTATATTGCAAGCGTTTTTTTTAGTTTCTTGTAAACTTTAGCGTTTTTGTATATATACAAGTAGTTTTACTTATCATATTGCTATAAACCCATAAAATGTAGTGTTTTCAATGATCTTAGCTATTTATCGGTGATATAAAGCTGTTTTCCTACAAATTGAAGTATAAAATCCTCTTTTTAGAATAATGTGCACCTATAAGTAGCTTACATTACATTAAGCTAGTAAATAGAAGAGTAAGAGGTTATTTATTGTGATATAACGGTATATTGCAAGCGTTTTTCATAGTTTCTTGTAAACTGTAGCGTTATTGTATATATACAAGTAGTTTTACTTATTATATTGCTATAAACCCATAAACTGTAGTGTTTTCAATGATTTTAGCTAGTTATCAGTGATATATAGCTGTTTTCCTACAAATTGAAGTATAAAATCCTCTTTTTAGAATAATTTTGACCTATAAGTAGCTTACATTACATTAAGCTAATAAAAAGAAGAGTAAGAGGTTATTTATTGTAATATAACGGTATATTGCAAGCGTTTTTCATAGTTTCTTGTAAACTGTTGCGTTATTGTATATATACAAAGAGTTTTACTTATCTTATTGCTATAAACCCATAAAATGTAGTGTTTTCAATGATATTAGCTATTTATCGGTGATATATAGCTGTTTTCCTACAAATTGAAGTATAAAATCCTCTTTTTAGAATAATGTGCACCTATAAGTAGCTTACATTACATTAAGCTAGTAAATAGAAGAGTAAGAGGTTATTTATTGTGATATAACGGTATATTGCAAGCGTTTTTCATAGTTTCTTGTAAACTGTAGCGTTATTGTATATATACAAGTAGTTTTACTTATTATATTGCTATAAACCCATAAATCTGTAGTGTTTTCAATGATTTTAGCTAGTTATCAGTGATATATAGCTGTTTTCCTAAAAATTGATGTATAAAATCCTCTTTTTAGCATAATTTGCACCTATAGTAGCTTACTTTACATTAAGCTTTAAATAGAACAGTAAGGGGTTTTAAATTTTTGTGATATAAAGGGATATTGCAAGGTTTTTTTATTTTTTTCTTTTTAAAATTTGCGTTAAAACAATAATGTATATATACAAATACTTTTTACTTATCATATTTCCCAAAAAACCCCAAAAAATGTATTGTTTTTTAATGATTTTAAACTAGTTTCATGAAGGAGTTTTTTTTTTCTTTCAAATTGAAGTTATTTTTTTATATCTGTAGCTAAAAAAGCGTTTTTTATTTTCCCGCAACTATATTTTTCAAAATTAATAGCAAAAAAAATTTTATTTTTTATAAAATTTTTGGGGATCAATTTTTAAACTTAAAAACAACCTTTTTTCAAGTGTTTAAAGTATTTTTGAAAGGCTGAAAAAAGTCGAAAAATTTTAAATTATTTAAACACTTTTTTTAAAAACTATATTTTTTAATATTTTGAGCTTAAAAAATTGGGATTTTTCTGTAATTTTTTGTATCAATTTTTTTTTTAAAAAACGTTTTTTCAAAGTTTTAAAAAATTTTTTTAAAGGGGTAAAAAAAGTCGGGAAAATTTTACAATTCAGCCCTTTTAGAAAAAAATAGAGATAGGATTAATAAGAAATTAAAAATGTGGGGAATTTTTGGTTTTTTTTCGTTAGAAAAAAGCTATTTTAAAAATGTGTAAACCCTTTTAATAGGAGGTTTTAGACCTATATTGTGTACAATTGTATATTATACGTGTTTTTTATAGTTTCTTCTTTTAAATTTTAGTGTTTTATCATTAATAAAAAGGAATATACATTTGATAAAACTTTATACCCCCAAAAAGTGTTTTTTTTCAATGGGGTTTTTGTTTGATATTTTGGGGTATTAGCTGTTTCCTACAAATTGAAGTATACAAAACCTTTTTTTTTTTGGGAAAAATTTGGGCCCCAAAGTAGCTTTCTTACATTAAGCTAATAAAAAAGAAAAGTAAAGGGATTTTTTTGATTATAAAAGGTATTTTTTCAAGCGTTTTTCATAGTTTCTTCTAAACTTTTACGTTTTTTTATATATACAGGTAGTTTTACTTATTTATTTCTAAAACCCATAAATGTAGTTTTTTTTGAAAGATTATAGTATTATCATTTTATATAGCTGTTTTCCTAAAAAAATTTAAATACAAAATCCTCTTTTTAGAATAAAAGCACCTATAAGTAGTTACATTACCCTTAAAACTTTTAAATTTGAAGAGTAAAGGTTTTTATTTGAACAACGGGATATTGAAAACGTTTTTTATAGTTTTTTTGTAAAAATAGCGGTTTTTGTATATATTTCAATTAGGGTTTTTCTTACATATTGTATAAACCCATAAAATGTAGTGTTTTTTAATGATTTTAGCTAGTTATCAGTGAAGAGATGGTTTTTTTTTTTAAAAAAAGAAAATATATTTCTTTATAAACGTAGCTAAATGCTTTTTATATTTGCTAAAATATATTTTTTCAAAATTTAAAAGCTAAAAATATGTATTTTTCATGAAATTTTGGGGTATCCCTTTTTTTTCTTAAAAAAAAATGTTTTTTTCAAAAATTTTTTAAAGTATTTTTTAAATGCTAAATAAAGCGAAATTTTACATTTTTTCAGCACTTTTACCAACTATATTTTCCCAAAGTTTTTACTAAAAAAATGAATTTTTTTATGAAAAAAGGGATCAATTTTTAAAACTTAAAAAAAAAACTTTTTTTTAAATTTTTTTAAAGTATTTTGGAAAACCTAAAAAAAAGTCGAAAATTTTTACATTATTTTGAAATTTTTAAAAACTATATTTTAAAAAATTATGAAGGCTTAAAAAAATGTACTTTTCATGTAATTTATGTATCAATTTTATTCTTAAAAACCAAAAGTTTTTTTTAAATGTTTTAATGTATTTTTTAAGGGCTAAAAAAATTTTCGAAAAATGACCCTTATTTAAACTCTTTTTTTTATAGAGAAATTTAAATGTGGAATTATAGTTGGTTTTTGTTATAAATTTCTATTTTAAACTACGGGAAGCTTTAAAAAGTAGTTTGAGATCTATTTTGTGATACAAATTTTATATTAAAAAGTGTTTTTTTAATTTGTTTCCCCTTAATTGTAGTTTTTTAATCATTTAAAAGAAGGGAAATTTTCCTTATGATAAAGCTTTGTACCCCCCAAAATGGGGTTCTTTTCAAAGATTTTTTGCTAGTTAAAACGGTATATATTAGCTTTTTCCTACAAAATTTAAATAAACAACCTTTTTTTTGAATAATTTTCACTTTAAGTATTACATTACATTAAACTAATAAAAAGAAGGTTTAAAAGGTTTTTTTATTGTGTATAAAAGGTATATTTCAACCGTTTTTCTTATTTCTTGTAAACGTAAACGTTATTGTATATATACAAGTAAATGATACCTTTTTTATTGCTATAAACTCAAAAATGTAGTTTTTTAATGATTTTAGCTATTTTCAGTGATATTAGCTTTTTTTCCCACAAATTGGAAATATAAAAACCTCTTTTTGAATTTTTTTGCACCTTAAGAGCTTACATTCCCTTAAGCTATTAAAAAGAAAGTCCCGAGGGTTTTTTTATTGTGATATAAAGGTATATTCAATCGTTTTTTTAAAAGGTTTTTTCTAAAAAATGTAAACGGTTTTTTTTTTTGTTATATCAGGGATTTTTCTTATTATTTGCTATAAAAAACCCCAAAAAAGTTTGTGTTTTCAATGATTTTTGCTAGTTATCAGTGATATAAGCTGTTTTCCCCCCAAATTGATGTATAAAATCCTCTTTTGAGAATAGTTTTCACCCATAAAAAGCTTCATTACATTAAGGTAATAATAGAAAGTAAAGGGGTTTTTTATTGTGATATAACGGATTTTTGCAAGCGTTTTTTTATAGTTTCTTGTAAAATGCAGCGTTTTGTGATATATACCAAAATAGTTTTTACTTATCTATTTCTTAAACCCCTTTAAAAAGTAGTGTTTTCAATGGGTATTAGCTATTTATCGGTGATATAAAGCTGTTTTCTTACAAATTGAAACATTTTAAAAAGGGTCTTTTTTTGAAAATTTGGGACCAAAGTACTTACCCTTTCATTAAGCTAATAAATAGAAGAGTAAGAGGTTAATTTTTTGTGATATTAAAAGGTTTTTGCAAGCTTTTTAAAAGTTTCTTCTAAACTGTAGCGGTTTTTTTGTATATATACAATTTGTTTTACTTATTTTTATTGCTATAAACCCATAAAAAGTATTTTTTTCAATTTTTTTAGCTAGTTATCAGTATATATAGCTGTTTTTCCTACAAAAATTTAAGTATAAAATTCTCTTTTTAGAATAAATTTTCACCTAAAAAGTATTTCATTACTTAAGCTATTAAAAAAAGAGTAAAAGGGTTTTTTTTGTGATATAATGGTATATTTCAAGCGTTTTTTCATAGTTTCTTGGGAAAATGAGCTTTTTGTATATATATAAATAAATTTTACTTATAAAATTGCAAAACCCCCTAAAAAGTAGTGTTTTCAATGATCCCTTTGCTATTTATCGGGGATATCCCGCTGTTTCCCCACAAATTGAAGTTTTAAAAACCTCTTTTTTGAATAATTTGCAAACCCATAAAATACTTACTTACATTAACCCAATATATAGAAGAGTAAGAGGTTATTTATTGTGGGTTATAAAAGGGATTTTTGGGAAGCGTTTTTTATAGTTTCTTTTAAACTTTTTAAAAGTTATTTTGTTATACAAGTAGTTTTTTCTTTTCATATTTTCTAAAAAACCCTTAAAATGTAGTGGGTTTTTAATGATATTAGCATTTATCGGGGGATATAAACTGTTTTCCTACAAATTTAAGTATAAAAGGGGTCTTTTTAAAGTAATTTGCACCCATAAGTACTTACATTACTTAAACTAAAAATAGAAGAGGGAAGGGTTATTTTTTTGTGATAAAAAAGGGGATATTGCAACGTTTTTCATAGTTTCTTTAAAAATGTAGCGTTTTTTGTATATATACAAGTAGTTTTTTTCTTATTATATTGCTTTTAAACCCCTAAAAAAGTAGTGTTTTCAATTATTTTTGCTAGTTATCAGTGATATATAGCTGTTTTCCTACAAATTGAAGTATACATCCCTTTTTTTTGAAAAATTTGGACCTATAAGTAGCTTACATTACATTAAGCTAATAAAAAGAAGAGTTTAAGAGGGGATTTATTGTGATATAAAAAGGATATTGCAAGCTTTTTTCATAGTTTTTTGTAAAATGTAGGTATTGTATATATAAAATAGTTTTACTAATCATATTTCTATAAACCCAAAAATGTAGTGTTTTTAATGATATTAGCTATTTTTTCGGTTTATATATAGCTATTTTCCCACAAAAATTTAAAATATAAAATCCTCTTTTTTTAACCAATTTTTCACCAAATTTTTACGTACATTACATTAAGCTATTAAAAAGAAAGTAAAAGGTTATTTTTGTGATATAAAGGTTTTAAATTTCCCGGGGTTTTTTTATAGTTTTTTCTTTAAAAGTAGCGTTTTGTATTTATAAAATTTGTTTTCTTTTTTCATATTGCTAAAAAACCCATAAAAAGTAGTTTTTCAATGATCTTACATTTATTTGTGATATACAGCTGTTTTTTCCCACAAAATTTAAAATGTAAAATCCTCTTTTTAGAAAAATTTGCACCTATAAATACTTTAAAAATTAATTTTAAACTAATAAAAAGAAAGTGAAAGGGTTTTTTATTTTGATATAACGGTATATTTCAAGCCCTTTTTCCCAAATTTCTTCTTAAAAATGTAGTGTTATTGTATATATACAGGTAGTTTTTTGTTATTTATTGCAATAAACCCCTAAAATGTAGTTTTTTAATGATTTTAGCTGGTTTAAACAGTGATATATAGCTGTTTTCTTCCCCCAAAATTTAAGTACAAAAAACCTCTTTTTTGAATAATATGCACCTATAAATAGCTTAAAATTACATTAAGCTATTAAATAAAGATTTAAAAGGTTTTTTTGTGATCAAAAGGTTTTATTGCAACGTTTTTTATAGTTTTTTTGTTAAAAATGTAGCGTTATTTTATAATACAGTAGTTTTATTAAACATATTGCTATAAAACCCCTAAAATGTAGTTGGGTTTTTAATGATTTTAGCTAGTTATCATGAAAAAGTGGGTTTTTTCACAAAAATTTAATAATTTCTTTATATCTGGGAGTAAAAAGCTTTTTTATTTTCTACAAAATATATTTTTCAAAATTAAAAGCAAAAAATGTATTTTTTTATGAAATTTGAAACAAAAATTTTTTTTTAAAAAAAAATGTTTTTTTTAAAAAAATTTAAGTATTTTTTAAAAGCTAAATAATTCGAAATTTTACATTATTCAGCACTTTTACCAAAAACTATATTTTACAATTTATGACTAAAAATATGAATTTTTTATGTAATTTTGGGTTTAATTTTAATCTTAAAAAAAACGGTTTTTTTTAAAATGTTTTTTAAAGTATTTTTTCGGGATAAAAAAGGTCGAAATTGAGGGCTATTCAGCTCTTTTTTTGAAGAGGGAAAATTTAAAAGTGGAATTTTTAGTTGTTTTCGTTTTGAAAAATTTCTATTTTAAAAAACTGTAAGTTCTAATAGGAGTTTGAGACCCCTATATTGGAAAACAATTTTTAATTATACCCTGTTTTTTTATAGTTTCTTCTTTAAAATTTTAGTGTTTATAAACATTAAAAAGAAGGAATTTTCCCTTTTAAAAATGCTTTTAAAAACCAAAAAATGTGTTCTTTTTAATGATTTTTGCTAGTTATCCCCCGGGGATATATAGCTGTTTTCCCCCCAAAAATTAAATAAAAAAATCCTTTTTTTTTGGGTTAATTTTTTATAATTTGCTTACATTACATTAAACTAATAAATAGAAAAGTCGGGGGGTTTTTTATTGTGATTTTAAGGTATATTTCAACCGTTTTTATTTGTTTTTTTCCCTAAACGTAGCGTTTTTTTTATATTACAAGTATGATTTCTTTTTTATATTTCTATAAAACCCCTTTAAAATTTTAGTGTTTTCAAGATTGTAGCTAGTTTCAGTTTATATATAGCTGTTTTCCTACAATTGAAATATAAAAACCTCTTTTTAGAATAGTTTGCAATATAAATAGCTTACATTACATTAAGCTAAAAAAATAAAGAGTAAGAGGTTAAATTTTTTTGATATAAAGGTATATTGCAAGCGTTTTTCATAGTTTCTTGTAAAAAGTAGCGTTTTTTGTGTATATACAAGAGTTTTTTCTTATCCTATTGCTATTTAAAACCCTTTAAAAAAGTGGGTTTTCAAAGAAAATTGCTATTTAAAAGGTGAATAAAGCTTTTTCCTACAAATTGAAGTATAAAAGGCTTTTTTTTAGATAATTTGCACCTATAAGTATTACATTCATTAAGCAATAAATAGAAAGTTTAAAAAGGTTTTTTATTGTGATATAACGGGATATTTTTCAAAACGTTTTTCATGTTTTTTTCTAAAAAATGTAGCGTTTTTGTATATATACAAGTAGTTTTTTCTTATTATATTGCTATAAACCCCTTAAATGTAGTGTTTTCAATTATTTTTTGCTCGTTTTCATGATATATACTGTTTTCCCCACAAATGAAAATATAAAATCCTCTTTTTTCAAAATTTGCACCATAAGTCCCTTTCATTATATTAAGCTATTAAATAGAAGAGTAAAGGTTTTTTATTTTGATATAACGGTATATTGCACTCGTTTTTTAAAAGTTTTTTTGTAAAAATGAAACGTTTTTTGGATATAACAAGTGTTTTTTCTTATTATATTGCTATAAACCCCTAAAATGTATGTTTTCAAAAGATTTTGCTAGTTATCATTTATATATAGCTGTTTTTCCCACAAATTGAAGTATAAATTTTCCCCTTTTAGAATAATTTTTCACCTATAAGTAGCTTACATTAAAATTAAGGGGATTAAAAGAAGGGGGTTATTTTTTGTGATAAACGGTATATTGCAAGGTTTTTTTAAAAGTTTCTTGTAAACTGTAGCGTTATTGGGAATAACAAGAATGTTATACTTATCATATTGCTATAAACCCAAAAAAAATGTAGTGTTTTCCCAAAGGAAAATTAGCATTTATCGGGGTATAGAAACTGTTTTCCTACAAATTGAAGTATAAAAAACCTTTTTTTTAGAAAAATTTGCCCCTTAAAATTAAACTTACATTTTCATTTAAACTAATAAAAAGAAAAAGAAGAGGTTATTTATAGTGATTAAAAAACCCCTTTTTGCAAGCGTTTTTTTATAGTTTCTTGTAAACGTAGCGTTATTGATATAACAAATAGTTTTTTCTTATCATATTTCTATAAAACCCCTAAATGTTAAATGTTTTAAATTAAAATTAGCCCATTTTTTCGGGGTATTAGCTGTTTTTTCCCACAAATTTAAGTATAAAATCCCTTTTAGAAAAATTTGCCCCTTATAAGTAGCTTTTCATTTCATTAAGTAAAAATGAAGAGTAAGAGGTTTTTTTATTGTGATATAACGGTATATTGCAACCGTTTTTTTTAAGGGTTTTTTGTAAAATGTAGCGTTTTTTGTATATATACAAGTAGTGGGTACTTATTATATTTCTATAAAATCATTAAAAAAGTAGTGTTTTTTAAGGGTTGTAGCTATTTATCCCCTGATTATAGCTGTTTTCCTACAAATTGCAAATATAAAAACCTCTTTTTTGGAAAATTTGCACCTATAAGTAAACTTAAAATTACATTTAAACTATTAAATAGAAGAGTCCCAAAGGGTTTTTTATTGTGATATAAAAGGGATATTTCAAGCTTTTTTTATAGTTTCTTCTAAATGTAGCGGGTTAAATTTATATATACAGGTAGTTTTTCTTATTATATTTCCATAAACCCTAAAATTTTGGGGGGGGGGTTTTCAATGATTTTTTGCTAGTTATCAGGGATTATAGCTGTTTTTCCCCCACAAATTGAAGCATTAAAAACCTCTTTTTTTGAATAGTTTTTTTTAAACCCATTAAAATGGGTTACATTAAAATTAAGCTAATAAATAGAAGAGTAAAGGTTTTTTAAATTTTGGGTATAACGGGATATTGCAAGCGTTTTTAAAAGTTTTTTTTGTAAAAATTAGCGTTTTTGGGATATATACAAATAGTTTTTCTTATCATATTTTTTTATAAAACCCTTTAAAAAGTAGTGTTTTCAAAGATATTAGCTAAATTTTTCGGTGATATAAACGTTTTCCTAAAAAATTGGGAAAATAAAAGGCTCTTTTTTGAATAATTTGCACCCATAAGTAGCTTTCAATTTTCCTTTAAACCCAATAAAAAGAAAGGTTAAAAGGTTATTTATTGTGAATAAAAGGTATATTGCATGCGTTTTTTCATAGGTTCTTTTTAAAACTGTAGCGTTTTTTGTTATAAAACAAAGTTTTTGTTTTCTTTTATAAATTTCTTTTAAACCATTAAAAAGTAGTGTTTTTAATGCCCTTTTTGCTATATTTTTGGTGATATTTGAAACTTTTTTTCCCACAAAATTTAAGTATACAATCCTTTTTTTTTTAAAAATTTTCACCTTTTAAGTAACTTACATTACAAAGCTATTAAATAGAAAAAGTCAGAGGTTATTTTTTTGTGATATAACGGTAAAATTGCAAGCGTTTTTTATTGTTTCTTTTAAACTGTAGCGTTATTGTAAAAAAAATATTGAGGTAGTTTTACCCTTTTTATTGCTATAAAACCCCTAAAAGTAGTGTTTTCAATGTTTTTGCTAGTTATCATTGATATATAGCTGTTTTTTCCCCAAATTTAAAATTTTAAAACCTTTTTTAGAATAGTTTGGGAACCCATAAGTAGCTTTTTCATTACATTAAGCTTAAAATAGATGAATAAGAGGGTTTTTATTGTGATATAACGGTATATTGCAAGCGTTTTTTTATAGTTTTTTCTAAACTGTAGCGTTTTTGTATATATACAAAATTTGTTTTACTTATTATATTGCTATAAAAAACCCAAAAAAATGGAGTGTTTTTTAAATTTTTTTAGCTCGTTATCCCGGGATTAAAAGTTTTTTTTCCCCAAAATTGAAAAATACAATCCTTTTTTTAGAATTTAAATTTTGGGGGCCCATAAAATAGCTTACATTACATTAAGCCTTTAAAAAATAGAAAAGTAAGAGGGTATTTATTTTGAATTTTAAAAGGTATATTGCAAGCGTTTTTTTATTTGTTTCCCTTTTAAATGTAGCGTTATTGTATATATATACAAGTAGTTTTACTAACATATTGCTATAAAACCCCAAAAATGTAAATGTTTTTTAATGTCTTAGCTATTTCGGTGATATCAGCTGTTTTTTCCCACAAATTGAAATGTAAAAACCCCTTTTTAGAATATTTGGGACCTATAAGTAGCTTACATTACATTAAGCTAATAAATAGAAAAGTAAGAGGTTATTTATTGTGATATAACGGTATATTGCAAGCGTTTTTCATAGTTTCTTGTAAACTGTAGCGTTATTGTATATATACAAGTAGTTTTACTTATCATATTGCTATAAACCCATAAAATGTAGTGTTTTCAATGATTTTAGCTAGTTATCAGTGAAGAGTGGGTTTTTTCTACAAATTGAAGTATATTTCTTTATATCTGTAGCTAAATAGCTTTTTATATTTGCTACAACTATATTTTACAAAATTAATAGCTAAAAATATGTATTTTTCATGAAATTTAGATATCAATTTTAATCTTAAAAACAATGTTTTTTCAAAAAATTTAATGTATTTTTGAAATGCTAAATAATGTCGAAATTTTACATTATTCAGCACTTTTACACAACTATATTTTACAATGTTATGAGCTAAAAATATGAATTTTTCATGTAATTTAGGTATCAATTTTAATCTTAAAAACAACGTTTTTTCAAGTGTTTTAATGTATTTTTGACGGGATAAAAAAGGTCGAAAATTGAGACTATTCAGCTCTTTTTTTGATAGAGAAATTCAAAATGTGGAATTATAGTTGTTTTCGTTAGAAATTGCTATTTTAAACTACTGTAAGCTTCTAATAGGAGTTTGAGACTCTATATTGTGATACAATTGTATATTATACGTGTTTTTCATAGTTTCTTCTTAATTGTAGTGTTATATCATTAATAGAAGGAATTTACCTTATAATAATGCTTTATAACCACAAAATGTGTTCTTTTCAATGATTTTAGCTAGTTATCGGTGATATATAGCTGTTTTCCTACAAATTGAAGTAAACAATCCTTTTTTTAGATTAATTTGCACTTATAAGTAGCTTACATTACATTAAGCTAATAAATAGAAGAGTACGAGGTTATTTATTGTGATATAACGGTATATTGCAACCGTTTTTCATAGTTTCTCGTAAACTGTAGCGTTATTGTATATATACAAGTAGTGATACTTATTATATTGCTATAAACCCATAAAATGTAGTGTTTTCAATGATTGTAGCTAGTTATCAGTGATATATAGCTGTTTTCCTACAAATTGAAGTATAAAATCCTCTTTTTAGAATAGTTTGCACCTATAAATAGCTTACATTACATTAAGCTAATAAATAGAAGAGTAAGAGGTTATTTATTGTGATATAACGGTATATTGCAAGCGTTTTTCATAGTTTCTTGTAAACTGTAGCGTTATTGTGTATATACAAGTAGTTTTACTTATCATATTGCTATAAACCCTTAAAATGTGTGTTTTTTATGATATTAGCTATTTAATCGGTGATAAAGCTTTTTCCTACAAATTGAAGTATAAAAGGCTCTTTTTAGAATAATTTGCACCTATAAGTAGCTTACATTACATTAAGCTAATAAATAGAAGAGTAAGAGGTTATTTATTGTGATATAACTGTATATTGCAAGCGTTTTTCATAGTTTCTTCTAAACTGTAGCGTTATTGTATATATACAAGTAGTTTTACTTATTATATTGCTATAAACCCATTAAATGTAGTGTTTTCAATTATTTTAGCTCGTTATCAGTGATATATACGTTTTCCCCACAAATGAAGTATAAAATCCTCTTTTTTCAATAATTTGCCCTATAAGTAGCTTACATTATATTAAGCTATTAATAGAAGAGTAAAAGGTTTTTTATTGTGATATAACGGTATATTGCACTCGTTTTCATAGTTTCTTGTAAACTGTAGCGTTATTGTATATATACAAGTGTTTTTACTTATTATATTGCTATAAACCCATAAAATGTAGTGTTTTCAATGATTTTAGCTAGTTATCAGTGATATATAGCTGTTTTCCTACAAATTGAAGTATAAATTCCTCTTTTTAGAATAATTTGCACCTATAAGTAGCTTACATTAAAATTAAGCTATTAAATAGAAGAGGTTATTTATTGTGATAAACGGTATATTGCAAGCGTTTTTTCATAGTTTCTTGTAAACTGTAGCGTTATTGTATATATACAAGTAGTTATACTTATCATATTGCTATAAACCCATAAAATGTAGTGTTTCAATGATTTAGCTATTTATCGGTGATATAGAGCTGTTTTCCTACAAATTGAAGTATAAAAATCCTTTTTTTTAGAAAAATTTGCACCTATATAGCTTACATTACATTAAGCTAATAAATAGAAGAGTAAGAGGTTATTTATAGTGATATAACGTATATTGCAAGCGTTTTCATAGTTTCTTGTAAACTGTAGCTTATTGTATATATACAAGTAGTTTTACTTATCATATTGCATAAACCCATAAATGTAGTGTTTTCAATTATATTAGCTATTTTTTCGGTGATATATAGCTGTTTTCCCACAAATTGAAGTATAAAATCCTCTTTTTAGAAAAATTTTCACTTAAAGTAGCTTACATTACATTAAGCTAATAAATAGAAGAGTAAGAGGTTTTTTTATTGTGATATAACGGTATATTGCAACCGTTTTTCTTAGTTTCTTGTAAACTGTAGCGTTTTTTGTATATATACAAGTAGTGATACTTATTATTTGCTATAAACTCATAAAAAGTAGTGTTTTCAATGATTGTAGCTATTTATCAGTGATATATAGCTGTTTTCCTACAAATTGCAGTATAAAATCCTCTTTTTTGAATAATTTGCACCTATAAGTAGCTTACATTACATTAAGCTATTAAATAGAAGAGTCAAGGTTATTTATTGTGATATAACGTATATTGCAAGCTTTTTTCATAGTTTCTTCTAAACTGTACGGGTTATTGTATATATACAGGTAGTTTTACTTATTATATTGCTATAAACCCCTAAAATGTAGTGTTTTCAATGATTTTAGCTAGTTATCAGTGGGTATATAGCTGTTTTCCTACAAATTGAAGCATAAATCCTCTTTTTTTGAATAGTTTTTTTCACCTTAAGTGGCTTACATTACATTAAGCTAATAAATAGAAGAGTAAGAGGTTATTTATTGTGATATAACGGTATATTGCAAGCGTTTTTCCCTAGTTTTTTTTGTAAACTGTAGCGTTATTGTATATATACAAGTATTTTACTTATCATATTTCTATAAACCCTTAAAAGGTAGTGTTTTCAATGATATTAGCTATTTATCGGTGATATAAAGCTGTTTTTTCCCACAAAATTGAAGTATAAAAGGCTCTTTTAGAATAATTTGCACCTATAAGTAGCTTACATTACATTAAGCTAATAAATGAAGAGTAGAGGTTATTTATTGTGATATAACGGTATATTGCATGCGTTTTTTCATAGGTTTCTTCTAAACTGTAGCGTTATTGTATATATACAAGTAGTTTTACTTATTATATTGCTATAAACCCATAAAATGTAGTGTTTTCAATGCTTTTAGCTATATTTCGGTGATATAAAGCTGTTTTCCTACAAATTGAAGTATACAATCCTTTTTTTTTGAATAATTTGCAAACCTATAAGTAGCTTACATTACATTAAGCTATTAAATAGAAGAGTCAGAGGTTATTTTTTGTGATATAACGGTATATTGCAAGCGTTTTCATAGTTTCTTCTAAACTGTAGCGTTATTGTATATATTGAGGTAGTTTTACTTATTATATTGCTATAAACCCATAAAATGTAGTGTTTTCAATGATTTTAGCTAGTTATCATTGATATATAGCTGTTTTCCTACAAATTGAAGTATAAAATCCTCTTTTTAGAATAGTTTGCACCTATAAGTAGCTTACATTACATTAAGCTAATAAATAGATGATAAGAGGTTTTTTATTGTGATATAACGGTATATTGCAAGCGTTTTTCATAGTTTCTTCTAAACTGTAGCGTTTTTTGTATATATACAAGTAGTTTTACTTATTATATTGCTATAAAACCCATAAAATGTAGTGTTTTTCAATTATTTTAGCTCGTTATCAGTGTATATAGCTGTTTCCTACAATTGAATATACAATCCTTTTTTTAGAATAATTGGACCTATAAGTAGCTTACATTACATTAAGCTAATAAATAGAAGAGTAAGGGGTATTTTATTGTGGATATAACGTATATTGGCAAGCGTTTTTTTCATAGTTTCTTGTAAACTGTAGCGTTATTGTATATATATACAAGTGATTTTACTAATCAATTGCTATAAACCCATAAAATGTAGTGTTTCATGATCTTAGCTATTTACTCGGTGATATAAGCTGTTTTCCTACAAATTGAAAGTGTAAATCCTCTTTTTAGAATAATTTGCCTCCTATAGTAGCTACATTACATAAGCTAATTATAGAAGTAGTACAGAGGTTATTTAATTGGATATACGGTATATTTGCAGAGGCGTTTTTTTATAGTTTCTTCTAAACTGTAGCGTTTAATTGTATATATACAGGTAGTTTTTACTTAATTATATTGCTATAAACCCATAAAATGTAGTGTTTTTCAATGATTTAGCTATATATCAGTGATTATAGCTGTTTCCTACAAAGTTGAAGTACAAAATCCTCTTTTTTAGAATAATATGCACCTATAAGTAGCTTTGAACATTACATTAAGCTATTAAATAGAAGATAAGAGTTATTTATTGTGATACAACGGTATATTGCAAGCTTTTTCATAGTTTCTTGTAAACTGTATCGTTATTGTATATATACAATGCTTTACTTATAATATTGCTATAAACCCATACAATGTAGTGTTTTCACTGCTTTTAGCTAGTTAGCAGTGAGATGTTTTTTTTTTCTACAAATTGAAGTATATTTTCTTTATATCTGTTAGCTAAATAGTCTTTTTATAATTTGCTATAACTATATTTTACAAAATTAATTAGCGAAAATATGTAATTTTTCATGAAATTTTAGATATCAATTTTAATCTTAAAAAACAATGTTTTTTCCAAGAATTTTATGGTATTTTTTGAAAAAAAAATGCTAAATACTGTTCGACAATTTACATTATTCAGCACTTTTATACCACACTCTCCTTTTACATGTTATGAGCTAACAATATGATTTTCATGAAATTTGGTATCAATTTTAATCTTAAAAACAACGTTTTTTTTCAAGTGTTTTAATGTATTTTTTGAATCTCTAAAAATGTCGAAATTTGACATTATTCAGCACTTTTGACACAACTATATTTTACATATTATGAGCTTTAAAATATGTATTTTTCATGTAATTTATGTGTATTTTTCTATCTAAAAACAACGTTTTTTCAAGTGTTTAATGTAATTTTTTTTTGAAGGGCTAAAAAATTACGAAAATTGACATTATTCAGCTCTTTTTTTGATAGAGAAATTCAAAATGTGAATTATTATGTTTCGTAGAAATTGCTATTTTAAACTACTGTAAGCCTTATACTAGGAGTTTGAGACTATATTGTGATTACCATTTATAATATTATACGTGGTTTTTTCATAGTTTTCTTATTAATTTGTAGTGTTATAATCATTAATAGAGGAATTTAACCTAATGATAATGCTTTATACCCACACAAAATGTTGTTCTTTTCATGATTTTAGCTAGTTATCGGTGATATATAGCTGTTTTCTTCCTACAAATTGAAAGTAAACAATCCTTTTTTGTTTAGAATAATTGCACTTATAAGTAGCTTGACATTTCATTAGCTAACAAATAGAAGAGTAAGAGGTTATTTTATTGTGATATAACGGTATATTGCAAACCGTTTTCTAGTTTCTTGTAAACTGTAGCGTTATTGTATAAATTACAAGTAGTGGATACTTATTTATTGCTATAAACCCCTAAAATGTAGTGTTTTCAATGATTTGGTAGCTAGTTTTTATCAGTGCTATTAGCTGTTTTCCTACAAATTGAAGTATGAATCCTCTTTTTTTGAATATTTGCACCTATGCTTTACATTACAGTTAAGCTATTTAAATTGAAGAGTCAAGGTTATTTATTGTGATATAACGTATATTGCACGCGTTTTTTCATAGTTTCTTCTAAACTTTGTAGCGTTATTGTTATATTACAGGGTAGTTTATATTATATTGCTATAAACCCATAAAATGTAGTGTTTTCAATATTTTTAGCTAGTTATCAGTGATATATAGCTGTTTTACTCAAATTGAAGTATAAATCCTCCTTTTTAGAAATAGTTTTGCCCTTAAAATAGCTTTACATTTACATTAGCAATAAATAGAAGAGTAAGAGGTTATTTATTTGATACATAACGTATATTTGCAAGGCGTTTTTCATAGTTTTTTCTTGTAAACTGTAGCGTTATTGTATATATACAGTAGTTTTACTTATCATATTGCTATAACGGCAAAAAATTTAGTGGTTTCAATGAATTTTAGCTAGTTTATCAGTTGAAGAGTTGTTTTTTCTACAAATTGAGTATATTCTTTATATCTGTAGCTTAAATAGCTTTTTATATAGGATACACTATATTTTTTATTTTACAAAAATAATAGCTAAAAATATGTATTTTCATGAAATTTAGATATCCATTTTTAATCTATAAACAATGTTTTTATCAAGTAATTTTTTAACGGATTTTTGAAATCTAAATAAGTCAAAATTTGACATGATCAGCACTTTTACCCACTATGTTTTACAATATTAATGAGCTTAAAATATGTATTTTCTGAAATTTATGTATCAATTTTTATTTCTTAAAACAACGTTTTTTTTTCAGTGTTTTAAATGTTTTTTGAACGGGCTAAAAATTCGAAACATTGACATTATTCAGCTTTTTTTATGATTATAGAAATTCCAAATGTGGCTTTTATAGTGTTTCGTTAGAAATTGCTATTTTGAACTACTGTAACTTATAGAGGATTTGGATACTCTATATTGTGATACAATTGTATATAACGGGTGTTTTTTTTTCTAATTTTCTTCTTATTGTATGTTTATATCATTAATAGAATGGAATTTACCTTATGATAATGCTTTAATACCCCAAATGTTTTTCTTTTCAATGATTTTCAGCTAGTTATCGGTGATATAATCTGTTTTTCCTACACTTGAAGTATACAATCCTTTTTTTAGAATATTTTGCCCTATAATAGCTTACATTACATTAGCTATACTAGAAGAGTAGAGTTATTTATTGTAATTAACGGTATATTGCAAGCGTTTTCATAGTTTCTTGTAAACTGTTGCCGTTCTTGTATATAATAACAAAGATTTTAACACCTTTATTATGCTATAAAACCCATAAAATGTAGTGTTTTTTAGATGATATTAGCTATTTAGCGGTGCTATATAGCTGTTTTTTCCTACAAATTGAAAGTATAAATCCACTTTTTAGAATAAATGTGCACCTATAATAGCTTACCTTTACATTCAGCTAGTAAATAGAAGAGTACTAGGTAATTTATTGTGATATAACGGTATATTGCAAGCGTTTTTTTTTCATAGTTTCTTTTCTAACTGTTTGCGTTATTGTTCTGTAACAGTAGTTTTTACTATAATATTTGCTAAAACCCTAAATGTAGTGTTTTCATGATTTTGGCTAGTTATCTGTGATTCTACTGTTTTCCTACAACTGCAGTATAAATCCTCTTTTTAGAATAATTTGCACCTATAAGGGGTGTCGCTTACATTACATTAGCTTTAAATAGAAGAGAAGATGTTATTATTGTTATAGAACGGTATATTGCCAAGCGTTTTTCATAGTTTCTTGTAAACTGTAGCGTTCTTGTATATATACAAGTAGGTTTTATTATCATATTGCTATAAACCCATAAAATGTTAGTGTTTTTCAATGATTTTAGCTAGTTATCAGTGAAGAGTGTTTTTTTCTACAAATTGATCGTATATTTCTTTATATCTGTAGCTAAATGCCTTTTATATTGGCTACAACTATATCTTTACCAAATTAATAGCTAAAATATGTATTTTTCATGAAATTTCGATATCAATTTTAATCTTAAAAACACTGTTTTTTTCAAGTATTTTAAATGTATTTTTGAAAGCTAAAAAATTTCGAATTAGAACTTTATTCAGCACTTTTACACACTATATTTATAACTGTTATGACAGCTAAAACTATGTATTTTTCATGAAATTTAGGTATCATTTTTAAAGTCTTAAAAAACAACATTTTTCCAAAGGTATTTAAATGTATTTTTGAAAGCCTAAAAATGTCGAAATTTTGACATTAATTCAGCACTTTTACAAACTATTTTTTTTTTACAATATTATGATCTTAAATGTGTATTTTTCATGAAACTAATGTATCAATTTTTAATCTTAGAAACCAACGTTTTTTTCAAGTGTTTTATGTATTTTTGAAAGGGCTTAAAAGGTCGCAAATGCATTAATTCAGCCCTTTTTTTGGATAGAGAATTCAAAATGTGGACTACTTAATAGTTGTTTTTTCGTTAGAAAATTGCTTTTAAAAACTCTGTAAGCTTATAATTAGGAGTTTGAGACTATATGTGATACAATTGTATATTATACGTGTTTTTCATAGATTCTCTTAATTGTAGTTGTTATATCATTAATAGAGAATTTTACATTTTGAAATGCCTTATACCGTCCAAAATGTGTTGTTTTCCAATGATTCTAGCTAGTTATCGGTGATATATAGCTGTTTTCCTACAAATTGAAGTAAAACAATCATTTTTTTAAGAATAATTTGCACTTGTAAGTAGCTTATACATTACATAAGCTAATAAATAGACGGAGTATAGAAGGGTTTTATTTGTGATATAACGTGATATTGCAACCGTTTTTTTCATAGTTTCTTGTAACTGTAGCGTTATTGTATAGATCAAGTAGTATACTTATTATTTGCTATAAACCCATAAATGTAGTGTTTTCAATGATTTTCGCTAGTTATCATTATACTATAGCTGTTTTACATAAACAAATGGAAATATAAATCCTCTTTTGAATAATTTGGCACCTATAAGTAGCTTACCATTACATTAAGCTTATGTAAATAGAAGAATCAAGAGGTTGATTTATTGTGATATAACGGTATATTGCAAGCGTTTTTTTTTCATAGTTTCTTCTAACTGAGCGTTATTGTATTATACAGGTAAGTTTTACTTATTTATTGCTATAAAAACCCATAAATTAGTGTTTTCAATTAGTTTTTGCTAGGTATCAGTGGTAATATAGCTGTGTTCTTACAATTTTGAAGTATAAAGTCCATCTATTTATTGTAGAATAATTTGCACCTATAATACTTACATTACATTAAGCTTAATAAATTGAAGAGTAAGTTATTTATTGTGATATAACTTATATTTCCAATCATTTTTCAAGTTTTTTCTTTGTACCTGTAGCGTTATTGTATATATACAAGTAGTTTTACTTATCTATTGCTTAAACCCTTATAATGTAGTTTTTTTCAATGATATTGCTATTTATATCGGTTGGATATAAAGCTTTTTCCTACAAATTGAAAGTATAAAAGGCTCTTTTTTAAATAATTTAGCACCTATAACTAGCTTACATTTACATTAGCTATTAAATAGAAGAGTAAGAGGTTATCTATTGTGATTAACGGTATATTGCAAGTGTTTTTCATAGTTTTCTTCTAAACTGTAATCGTTATTGAATGTTTTTTTATATACAAGTAGTTTTACTTATTATATTGCTATAAAACCCCATAAATGTAAGTGTTTTCAATTCTTTTAGCTAGTTATCATGAATATATAGCTGTTTTTCCTACAAATTGAAGTAATAAAATCCTCTTATTAAGAATAAATTTTGCACCTAATAGTAGCTACATTACATTAAGCATTAATAGAAGAGTAAGAGGTTTTTTATTGTTGTATACGTATATTGCAGCGTTTTTTTTCATCTTTCTTGTAAACTGTAGCGTTATTTGTTACTATAAAAGTAGTTTTTTAACTTATCATATTGCTATAAACCCAAAATGTAGTGGTTTTTAATGATTTTAGCTAGTTATCATTGAAGAGTTGTTTTTTTCCTACAATTGAAGTATATTCTTATATCTTAGCTAAAATAGCTTTTATATTTGTGCTACCACTATATTATTACAAATTAATAGCTAAAATATGTATTTTTCTTGAATTTAGAGTATCAATGTTAAATCTTATCCACAATGTTTTTTTTCAAGTATTTTATGTTTTTTTGTTGAATGCTAATAATGTCAAATTTTATTATTCAGCACTTTTACCCAACTATAACTTTACAATGTTATGAGCTAAAATATGTAGTTTCCATGAAATTTGAGGGTATCAATTTTAATCTAAAACAACGTTTTTTTCAAGTGTTTTAATGTGTTTTTTGAAGCCTAAAAATGTGGTCAAATTTGACATTATTCGCACTTTTACACAACTATATTTTACAAATATTATTAGCTTAAAAATTGTATTTTTCATGTAATGTATGTATCTAATTTTATTCTTAAATACAACGTTTTTTTCAAGTGTTTTAATGTCTTTTGAAGGGCTAAAAAATGTCGAAAAATTGCATTATGCAGCCCTTTTAGAAGAAATAGAGATAGAGATTAGATAGATGAAATTCAAAATTTGAATTTATAGTTGTGTTTCGTTTAGAAATTGCTATTTTAACCTACTGTAAAGCTTATAATAGAGTTGTAGACTCTATATTGTGATACAATGGTGTATATTATACGTGTTTTTACAATTGTTTCTTCTTAATTTGTATGTTATATCATTATAGAAGGAATTTTACCTTATGATAATTGCTTATAATCCCCACAAAATGTTGTTTTCTTTTCAACTTTTCAATGATTTTGCTAGTTTATTGGTGATATATTAGCTGTTTTTCCTACAAATGAAGTATACAATCTTTTTTTAGAATACTTTGGACCCTATAAGTAGCTTACATTACATTAGCTAATAAATAGAAAGAGTAAGAAGGGTATTTGTTGTGTGATATAACGTATATTGCAAGGCGTTTTTCAATAAAGTTTCTTGTAAACTGTAGCCGTATTGTATATATACAAGTAGTTTTACTAATCATATTTGCTATAAAACCCATAAAATGTAGTGTTTTCAATGAATTAGCTATTTTACGTGATATATAGCTATTTTCCTACAAATTGAAGAATAAAATCTCTTTTAGAATCAATTTTGCAACCTTTTAGTAAGCTTACATGACAGTTAAGCTATTAATAGAAGAGTAAAGTTATTTATGTGATATAACGGTATATATTGCAGGCGTTTTTTTCTAGTTTCTTCTACTGTAGCTTTATTGTATATTACAATAGTTTTACTTATTATATTGCTATAAACCCATAAAGTATTGTTTTCAATGATTTTAATGCTAGGATCAGTGATATATAGCTGTTTTTCCTAAAATTGAACATAAAATCCTCTTGTTTAGATAATTTTGCACCTTAAGTACTTCCGTTACATTAAGTCTATAAATAGAAGAGTAAGAGGTTATTTATTGTGATATACCGGTATATTTCTTACAATAGTTTTTCATAGTTTTAGTTGTAAACTGTAGCGTTTATTGTATATATACAAGTAGTTTTTTACTTGATCATATGCTATAAACCCATAAAATGTAGTGTTTCAATGATTTTAGCTAGTTTCAGTGAAGAGTCGGTTGTTTTCTACAATTGAAGTATATTTTCTTTTATATCTGTAGCTAAATAGCTTTTTATATTTGCTACTACAACTATATTTTGACAAAATTAATAGCTAAAAAATACATATTTTTAGCTATTAATTTTTGTAAAATATAGTTGTAGCAAATCAATAAAAAGGCTATTTTATCTACAGATATAACCAAGAAATATACTCTCAATTTTGTAGAAAAAAACCATCTTCACTATAACGAGCTAAAATCATTTGAAAACACTACATTTTATGGGTTTATAGCAATAATGATAGTAAAACTACTTGTTATATAACACTAACGCTACAGTTTACAAAAACTATGAAAACCTCCTGTTAAGAATATACCGTTATATCCATAAATAACTCTTACTCATTCTATTTAATAGCTAATGTAATGTAAGCTACTATAGGTGCAAATTATTCTAAAAAGAGATTTTATGCTTCCAATTTTAGGAAACTGCTATATATCACTGATACCTAGCTAATCATTGAAACACTACATTTTATGGGTTTATAGCAATAATAATAAGTAAAACTACTTGTATATATACAATAACGCTACATTTTAGAAGAAACTATGAACAACGCCTGCAATATACCGTTTATATCACAATAAATAACCTCTTACTCTTCTATTTAATAGCTTATGTAATGTAAGCTACTAATATGTTGCAAATTGTTCCTAAAAAGAGGTTTTTTATTCTTCAATTTGTAGGAAAATAGCTATATATCACCGATAAATAGCTAATATCATTGAAAACACTCATTTTATGGGTTTTATAGCAATAATTAGTAAAGACTACTTGTATATATAACAATAAAGCTACAGTGTACAAGAACTTTGAAAACGCTTGCAATATACGTTATATCCCATAAATACCCTCTAATCTCTATTTATTAGCTTAATTGTAAATGTAAGCTCTTTATCGGTCCCAAATTATTCTAAAACAAGATTGTATACTTCAATTGTTAGGAAAACAGCTATATATCACCAATAACTATCTAAAATCATTGAAAGAACCATTTTGTGGGTATAAAAGCATTATCATAAGGTAAATTCCTTCTATAATGATATAACATTACAATTAAGAATGAAACTATGAAAACACGTATAATATACAATTGGTATCACAATATAGAGTCTCAAACTCCTATTATAAGCTTACCGTAGTTTTAATAGCAATTTCTAACAGAAAAACACCTATAATTCCACATTTTGAATTTCTCTATCTATCTCTATCTCTATTCTTCTAAAGGGCTGAATAATGTCATTTCGACATTTTTTAGCCCTTCAAAAATACTTAAAACACTTTGAAAAAACGTTTGTTATTTAAGAATAAAATTTGATACATCATTACATGAAAATACATATTTTAAGCTCATAATATTTGTTAAAAATATAGTTGTGTAAAAGTGCTGAATAATGTCAATTTCGACTTTTTTAGCTTTCAAAACACATTAAAACACTTGAAAAAACGTTGTTTTTAAGATTAAAATTGATACCAAATTTTCTGAAAAATACATATTTTTAGCTCATAACATTGTAAATTATAGTTGTGTAAAAGTGCTGAATAATGTAAAATTTTGACATTATTTAAGTCATTTCAAAAATACACTTCAAATACTTGAAAAAAACATTGTTATAAGATTAAAATTGATATCTAAATTTCAAGAAAAAAATTACATATTTTTAGCTATTAATTTGTAAATCTAGTTGTGCAAATATAAAAGCTATTTTTAAGCTACAGATATAAAGAAAATATACTTCAATTTTGTAGAAAACAACTCTTCACTGATAACTAGACTAAAATCATTAACACACTACATTTTTTGGGTTATAGCAATATGATAAGTAAACACTACTTTTAATAGATACAATAACGCTACAGTTTACAGAAACTATAAAACGCTTCAATATACCGTTATACAACATAAAAACCTCTTACTCTTCTATTTAATAGCTTATGTAATGTAAGCTACTTATAGGTGCAAATTATTCTAATTAAGAGGATTTTATACTTCAATTTGTAGAGAAAACAGCTTATATATCACTGAATAACTAGCTAAAAATAGTGAAACCACTACATTTTTATGGTTTATAGCAAATATAATAAGTAAAACTACTTGTATATATTCAATAACGCTACATTTAGAAGAAACTATGAAAACACTTGCATATACCGTTATATCACAATAGATAACCTCTTACTCTTATATTTAATAGCTTAATGTACATGTAAGCTAGTTATAGGTGCAAATTATTCTAAAAGAGCCTTTTTATACTTCAATTTGTTAGGAAACACAGCTTTATATCACCGATAAATAGCTATATCACTTGAAAACACGACATTATAAGGGTTTTTAAAGCCAATATGATAAGTAAAACATACTTGTATAGTATACCATACGCTACAGTTTACAAGAAACTTGAAACATGCTGTGGAATATACCGTTATATCACAATAAATAACCTCCTACTCTTCCAATTTTATTAGCTTATGTAATGTAAGCTACTTATAGGTGCAAATTAATTCTAAAAGAGGACTTTTATACTTCAAATTGTAAGAACACACTATATACCACTGATACCTAGCTAAAATTAATTGGAAAACACTACATTTATGGTTTTATAGCAATATACTAAGGTAAACTACCTGATATATACAATAACGCTACAGTTTATAAGAAACTATGAAAAGCTTGCATATACGTTTATATCACAATATAACCTCTGGATTTCTATTTTAAATAAGCTTAATGTAATGTAAGCTACTTATAGGTGCAAATTATTCCAAAAGAGGATTTTTATATTTCAATTTGTAGGAAACCACTATATATAACTGATAACTAGCTAAATCATTGAAAACACTACATTTTTGGTTTATAGCAATAGAATAAGTAATCACTACTTGTACTCTAATACAATAACGCTTACAGTTTTTACAAGAACTTGAAAAACGGTGCAATATACGTTTATCACAATAAATAACCTCTTACTCTTCTATTTTATTAGCTTAATGTTAATGTAGCTACTTACAAGTTGCAAATTATTCTAAAAAATGATTGTTTACTTCAATTTGTAGAAAACGCTATATTATCACCGATAACTAAGCTAGAATCATTGAAACACCACATTTTGAACGGATAGGCACTTACTCTAAAATGTAAATTCCTTCTGATTAAATGATATAACACTACATTAAGAAGAATTCTATGAAAAACACGTATAATATACAAGTGTATCACAATATATCCCTCAAACTCCTATTATAAGCTTACAGTAGTTTCAAAATAGCAAATTTCTAACGAAAAACAACTATAATTCCACATTGCTGAATTTCTCTATCCAAAAAAGGGCTGAATAATGTCCCATTTTCGACTTTTTAAGCCCCTCAAAATACATTAAAACACTTGAAAAACGTTGTTTCTAAGATTTAAAATTGATACTTCGTTTCATGAAAAATACACATTTTAAGCTCATATATTGTAAATATAGTTTTGTGTAAAAGTGCTGAATACTGTCAATTTCGACATTTTTTAGGCTTTCAAAAATACATTAAACATACTTGGAAAAATGTTGTTTTTTAAGATTAAATTGATACCTAAATTTCATGAAACTACCATAGTTTTAGCTCCTAACATTATAAATATAGTTGTGTAAAAGTGCTTGAATAAAGTCTAATTTCGACATTTTTTTAGCTTTTCAAAAATACCATTAAATACTTGAAAAAACCTTGTTTTTAAGATTAAAATTGATATCTAAATTTCATTGAAAAATACATATTGTTAGCTATTAATTTTAAATAAGATATAGTTGTAGCAAAAATCAACGGCCTATTTAGCTACAGATATAAAGAAAAATATAACTTCAAATTTGGTAGAAAAAAACACTCTTCAACTGATAACTAGCTAAAATCATTGAACAACCTACTTTTATGGGTTTTATAGCAATATGATAATAAAACTACTTGTTATATACAATAACTCTACCATTTACAAGAACTATAAAACCGCTTGCCAATATACCGTTCTATAACAAGAATAACCTCTTACTCTTTATTTAATAGCGTAATGTAATGTTAGCTCACTTATAGGTGGCAATATTCTAAAATAGGATTTTATACTTCAGTTTGTAGGAAAACAGCTATTATCACAGATAACTAGCCAAAATCTTGAAAACCTCCATTTTATGGGTTTTATAGCAATATAATCCGTAAAACTACTGTACATATACAATAACTCACAGTTTTAGAAGAAACTATGAAACACGCTTGCCATATACAGTTATATCACAATAACTTACCTCTTTACTCGTCTATTTACTAGCTTAATGTAATGTAGCTACTTATATGTGCACATTCATTCTAAAAAGTGGATTTTATACTTCAATTGTAGGAACCGCTATATATCACCGATAATAGCTAATATCATTAAAACACTACATTTTAGGGGTTTATAGTCAATACGATAAGTAAAACTCTTGTATATATACAATAGACGCAACAGTTTCAAGAAACATGAAAACGCTTGCAATCTACCGTTATATTACACTAAATAACCTCTACTCTGCTATGTTATTAGCTTAATGTAATGTAAGCTACTTATAGTCAAATTAATTCTAAAAAAAGGATGTATACGTCCATTTTGTAGGAAACAGCTATATATCACCGATACCTAGCTAAAATCATTGAAAAGACACCTTTTGAGGTATAAGCATTAATAGGTAAATTCCATCTATTAATATATAACACTACAATTAAGAAGAAATTATGAAAACACGTATAATATACAGTTGTATCACAATATAGAGTATCCAAACTCCTATTATAAGAATTCAGTAGTTCAAAATAGCAATTTCTAACGAAAACAACTATAATCCCACATTTTGAATTTCTCTATCATAAAAAAAGCTGAATATGTCAATTTTCGCATTTGTTAGCCCTTCACAAATGACATTAAAACACATTGAGAAACAACGTTTTGTTTTTAAGAATAAAATTGATCATAATTCATGAAAAATACATATTTAAGCTCATAATATTTTCTCAAAACATAGTTCTGTAAAAGTGCTGAATCATGTCAATTTGACATTTTTAGCATTTCAAAATCCATTACAATACTTGATAAAACATTGTTTATAAGATTAAAATTGATATCTAAATTTCTGAAAATACATATTTTTTAGCTATTATTTTTGTAAAATAAGTTTTGTAGCATATATAAAAAGCTATTTTAGCACTACGATATAAGAATATATTCATTTGGGGTAGAAAAAACAACTCTTCACTGATTAACTATCTAAAATCATTGAAAACCTAAATTTTTGCTTTATAGCAATAGAAAGTAAAACTACTTGTATATATACAATAACGCTACAGTTTTACAAGAACTAGGAAAAAAGCCGCTTGCAATATACGTTATAGCACATAAATAACCTCGTACTCTTCTATTTATTAGCTTAATGTAATGTAAGGTAATTTATAGGTGCAAACTTATTTCTAAAAAGAGGATTTTATACTTCAATTTGTAGGAAAACAGCTATATATCATGCTAACTAGCTAAAACTCATTGAAAACACTACGTTTTATGGGTTTATAGCAATATAATAAGTAAAAACTACCTGTATATATACAATAACGCTTACGTTTAGAAGACACTATGAAAAACGCGTGGCATATACCGTTTATATCACAATAAATACCTCTGACTCTTCTATTTAATAGCTTAATTTAATGTAAGCTATAGGTTTGCAATTAGTCAAAAAAAGAGGATTTATACTCAATTTGTAGGAAAACAGCTATATATCACTGATAACTCGCTACAATCATTGAAAACACTACATTTTGTATGGGTTTATAGGCAATATAATAAGTATCACTACTTTGTATTATACAATAACGCTAACGTTTAACAAGAACTATGAAAACGGTTGCAATAACCGTTTATATCCAATAAATACCCTCTTACTCTTCCTATTTGTAGCTTAATGACAAATGTAAGCTACTTATAAGTGCAATTATTCTAAAAAAAGGATTGCTACTTCAATTTGTCGGAAAACCAGCTATTATCACCGATAACTTACTAAAATCATTGAAAAGAACACATTTGTGGGTATAAAGCATTATCATTAGTAAATTCCTTCTTTAATGATAATAACCTACATTAATAAGAACTATGAAAAACACGTATAATATAAATTGTATCACAATATCGTCTCAACTCCTATTCTAAGCTTACAGTAGTTTTAAAATAGCAGTTTCCTTAACGAAAACATAATAATTCCACATTTTGAATTCTCTATCAAAAAGAGCTGATAATGTCAATTTTCGACCAGGTTTTAGCCCTTCAAAAATACATTAAAACCACTTGAAAAACGTTGTTTTTAAAATAACATTGACACATAAATTACACTGAAAAATACCGATTTTAAGCTCATAATATTGTAAAATATCGTTTGTCTAAAAGTGGCTGAATAATGTCCAATTTCACGACATTTTTTTAGGATTTCAAAATACCATTAAAACACTGAAAAACGTTGTTTTTAAGATTTAAAATTTGATACCTAAATTTCATGAAAATTCATATTTTTTAGCTCATAACATTGCAATATAGTTTGTGTAAAAGTGCCTGATAATGTAAATGTTAGGGAAAAAAACTTATTTAGCTTTCAAAAATACATTAAATTCTTGAAAAAAACATTGTTTTTAAGATTAAAATGAATATCTAAATTTCATGAAAAATACATTTTTTAGCTATTAATTTGTAAAATATAGTTATAGCAATATAAAAGCTCATTTAGCTACAGATATAAAGAAATATAACTTCATTTGTAGAAAAAAACCACTATTCACTGTAACTAGCTAAATCATTGAAAACCTACATTTTATGGGTTTATAGCAATATGATAAGTTAAAACTACTTGTATATATACAATAACGCTACAGTTTACAAGAAACTATGAAAACGCTTGCAATATACGTTGTATCACAATAAATAACCTCTTACTCTTCTATTTAATAGCTTAATGTTAATGTAAAGCTACTTATAGTTGGCATATTATTCTAAAAGAGGATTTGTGTAACTTCAATTTGTAGGAAAACAGCTATAGATCACTGATAACGTACTAAAATCATGGAAAACACTACATTTTATGTGTTTATAGCATATAATAAGTAAACTAACTGTTATTATACAATCACGCTACGTTTTAGAAGAACTATAAAACACTCTTGCAATATACCGTTTTATATTCACAATAAATAACCTCTTACTCTTCTATTTATTAGCTTAATGTAATGTAAGCCTACTTATAGGTGCAAATTATTCTAAATAGGATTTTACACTTCAAATTTAGGAAAACAGCTGTATATCACCGGGGGGGGGGGGGGGGGGGGGGTAAATAGCTTAAGATCAGTTGAAACACTAATTTTATGGTTTAATAGCAATATGATTAGTAAAACTACTTGTAATAATACATAACGCTACTCGTTTTACAAGAACTATGGAAAAAAGCTTTGCAATATACCGTTATATCACATAAATACCCTCTTACTCTTCTATTTCTTAGCTTAATGTATGTAACTACTTATAGGTCCAATTATTCTACAAAAAGGATTGTATATTTCAATTTGTGAGGACAACAGCATATTATCACGATAACGATCTAAAATAATTGAAAACACTACATTTTTAGGTTTATAGCAATATAATAAGTAAACTACTTGTATAATACAATAACCTACAGTTTTAAGTAAACTAGGAAAAACGCTTGCAATTACCGTTATATTCACAATAAATAACCTCTTACTCATCTATTTATTAGCTTAATGTAATGTAAATACTTATAGGTGCAAACTATTCGAAAAAGATGATTTAATACTTCAACTTTTGTAGGAAAACAGCTATATTATCAATGATAACTAGCTCAATCATTGAAAACACTACATTTTATGGGTTTATAGCAATAAATAAGTAACTACCTCAATATATCCATAACGCTACAGTTTAGAAGAACTATGAAAAACGCTTTGCAATATACCGTTAATCACAATAAATAACCTCTGACTCTTCTATTTATAGCTTAATGTATGTAGCCTACTTATAGGTGCAAATTTATTCAAAAAAAGGATTGTATACTTCAATTTGGTAAGGAAAAACAGCTCTATATCACGAAATATGCTAAAAGCATTGAACCTACATTTTTATGGGTTATAGCAATATAATAAGTAAACTACTTGTATATATACAATAACGCTACAGTTTAGAAGACCCTATGAAAACGCATGCAATATACCGTTATATCACAATAATACCTCCTTACTCTTCTATTTTTACTAATGTAAATGTAAGCTACTTATAGGTGGCAAATTAATTCTAAAAAGAGCCTTTTATACTTCAATTTGTAGGAAAAACGCTTTATATCCCGAAAATAGCTAATTCATTGAAAACACTACATTTAAGGGTTTTTTGCAAAATTATAAGTAAAAAAACTTGTATAAAAAACAAAACGCTACGTTTACAAAAACTATGAAAAAAAGCTTCAATAACCGTTTATATCACAAAAAATACCTCTTTCTCTTTATTTATTGCTTAATGTAATGTAAGCCACTTAAGTGCAAACTATTCTAAAAAGAGGGTTTTTTCTTCAAATTTGTAGAAACGCTTTTATTCACGATAACTACTAAAATCTTTAAAACTACTTTTTTATGGGGTTTTTAGCTAAATAAGTAAAACTACCTGTAATTACAATAAGCTCGTTTTTGGAAAATATAAAAAAGCTTGCATAACCGTTAATCACAATAAATAACCCCTGACTCTTCTTTTAATAGCTTAATGTAAAGTAAACTACTTTTTAAAGGGGCAAATTATTCAAAAAAAAGGGTTTTTATACTGCAATTTGTAAAAACGTATATTTACGATAAATACTACAAACTTGAAACATACTTTTTTTAGTTTATGCAATTAAAATATCACTACTTGGATTATCAATAAAGCTACAGTTTACAGAAACTAAGAAAAACGTTTGCAATATAACCGTTATATCACATAAATAACCTCTTACTCTTCTATTTATTCGCTTAATGTAAGTAATCTACTTCTTGAGTTCAAATTATTCTAAAATAGGATTTTATACTTCATTTGTATTAAAACAGCTATATATCCACCGATAAAGTACTAATTTATTGAAAGACCCCTACATTTTATGGGTTTATAGCAATAAATGATAGAAGTAAAACTACTTGTATATATACACTCCGCTACAGTTTAACAGAAACTTATTAAAAACGCTTGCCAATATACCGTTATAATCACTATAAATAACCTTCTCTTCTATTTATTAGCTTAATGTACTTAGGCTACTTATAGGTGCATTATTCTAAAAAAAAGGATTTATACTTCAATTTGTAGAAAACAGCTCTATATCCTCGATAAATAGCTAATATCATTTGAAACCACTACATTTTATTGGGTTTATAAGCACTATGATAAGTAATAACTACTTGTATATATACCATACACGCTAAGTCAAAGGTTTTTTTTTTTTTTTTTTTTTTTTTTTTAACAAGAACTGTGAAAAAACGCTTGCAATATAACCGTTATATCACAATAAATAAACCTCTTCTATTAATGCTTAAATGTATGTACGCTACTTATAGTGCAAATTACTCTAAAAAGAGGAATTCTACTTCAATTTGTCGGAAACCAAGCTATGTATCACTGATAACTCGCTAAAAATCATTGAAAACACTACATTTTTATGGGTTTATTAGCAATGAATAAATAAGTAAACTACTTGTAGAGTATACAATACGCTACAGTTTCAAGAAGCTTGAAAAACGAGTGCAATCTCCGTTAGATCACATAAAAAACTCTTACTCTTCTTATTTACTACTTAATATAATGTAAGTGCTACTTATAGGTGCAATTATTGTAAAAAGAGATTTTAATACTTTCAATTTGTAGGAAAACAGCTATATATTCACTGATAACGATCTAAAATAATTAAAACACTACATTTAATGGGTTTATAGCAATATAATGAAGTAAAACGACTTGATATATCAATACGCTACAGTGTTTAGAGAAACTATGAAAAAAACGTCATTGCTAATATACAGTTATACTCCCAATAAATAACCTCTTACTCTTCTATTTATTAGCTTAATGTAATGGTAAGCTACTTTAGGTGCAAATTATTCTAAAAATCCTTTTATACTTCAATTGTGGAAAACAGGCTTTATCTACCGATAAATCAGCTAATATCATGTGAAACACTACATTTTAAAAAGGGTTTCTAGCACTTATAAGTAAAACTACTTTGTATACACAATAACGCTCAGTTACAGACCTATGAAACGCTTGCAATATACCGTTATATCACAATAAATAAAACTCTTACTCTTCTATTATTAGCTTAATTACTGTAATCTATTTATAGTGTTGCAAACTATTTCTAAAAAAGAGGAGTTATACTTCATTTGTAGGAAAACGCTATAATATCACTGATAACTACTACAACATTGAAAACACTACATTTTTATGGGTTTATAGCAATGATAATAAGTATCACTACTGTATAGACAATAACGCTACAGTTTTACGAGAAACTATGAAAAACGGTTTGCAATATCCGTTATATCACAATAAATAACCTCTTAATCTTCTATTTATTAGCTAATGTAATGTAAAGCTACTTATAAGTGCAAATTATCTATCAAAAGGATTGTTTAACTTCAATTTGTAGGAAAACAGCTATATATCACCGATAACTACTAAAATCATTGAAAAAACACATTTTGTGGTTATAAGCATTATTTATAAAGGTTTAAAAATTTCCCCTTCTATTAAGATATAACACTACAATTAAGAAGAAACTATGAAAAACACGTATAATAACAATTGTATCACATCTAGATTCCTCAAACTCCTATTAGAAGCTTACAGTAGTTTAACTATAGCAATTTTTCTAACGAAAACAACTAAATTCCACATTTTGAATTTCTCTATCAAAAAAAGATCTATAGTCTCAATTTTCGACCTTTTTTATCCGTCAAAAATACATTAAAACACCGTTGCAAAAACGTTGTTTTTTAAGAATTAAAGATTGATGACTAAATTACCTGAAAAATTCCATATTTTTCGCTCATAACCTTGTAAAATATAGTTGTGTAAAAAGTGCCGGAATCATGTAAAATTTCTACATTATTTAGCATTTCAAAAATACATTAAATTTTTGAAAAACATTGTTTTTAAGATTAAAATTGATATCCTAATTTCATGCAAATACATTTTTTAGCTATTAATTTGTAAAATATAGTTGTAGCAAATACAAGCTATTTAGCTACAGATATAATCAATAGACTTCCATTTGTAGAAAAAACCCACTCTTCACTGATAACTAGCTAAAATCATTTGAAAACACTACATTTTATGGGTTTATAGCAATATGAATAAGTACATACTACTTGATGTATACAATACGCTACAGTTTACAATAAACTATGAAAAAACGCTTGCAATATATCCGTTGTATCACATAAATACCTCTTACTCTTCATTTAATAGCTTAATGTAATTAGCTTTTATGCGGTTCCTATTATTCTAAAAAGAGGATTTTGTACTTCAATTTGTATGAAAACAGCTTATATCACTGATCACTAGCTAAATCATTGAAAACCCTACATTTTATGCGTTTATTTGCAATATAAAACTAAAATACTGTATTAACAATTAACACTACACTTTTAGAAGAAACTTATGAAAAACGCTTGCAATATACGTTATATCACAATAAATAACCCTTACTCATTCTATTTTATTAAGCTTAATGTAATGGACGCTACTTATAGGTGCAAATTATTCTAAAAAGAGGATTTTCATTTCAATTGTAGGAAACCACTGTATATTCACCGATAAATAGCTAAGATCATTGAAAACATATCATTTTATGGTTTATAGGCAGATGATAGTAAAACTACTTTTATATATACATAACGCTACAGTTTCGAAGAAACTATTAAAACGCCTGCAATCTACGCGTTAATCACAATAAATAACCTGTTTACGCTTCTATTTAATAGCTTAATGTAATGTAAGCTACTAATAGGTGCAAATTGTTCTAAAAAGAGGAATTTTATACTTCAATTTGTAGGGAAAATAGCTATAGTATCACCGATAAATAGCTATGATCATTGAAAACACTAACCTTTATGGGTTTATAGCAATATGATTAGTAAACTAATTTGTCTATATACAATAAACGCTACGTTTACAAGAACTATGAAAAACGCTTGCATAAATATACCCGTTATACACAATAAATAACCTCTTCCTCTTCTATTTATTAGCTTAGAGTAATGTAAGACTACTATAGGTCCAAATTAATTCTAAAAAAGGATTGTATACTTCAATTTGTAGGAAACATGCTATATATCACTATAACTAGCTAAATAATAAATTGAAACACTACATTTTATGGTTTCTAGCAATATAAATAAGTAAAACTACCTTGTTATATACAAAACGCTACAGTTTAGAAGAAACTATGAAAAACGCTTGCAATTACCGTTATATCACAATAAATAACCTCTTACTCTTCTGATTTATTAGCTTAATGTAATGTAAGACTACTTATAGGTGCAAAGTATCTAAAAAGAGCCTTTATACTTCATTTGTCGGAAACAGCTTTATATCACCGATAATAGCTAATATCATTGAAAACATACATGTTAATAAGGTTTATTAGCAATATGATAATTCAAACTACTTGTATATACACAATAACCTACAGTTTCCAAGAACCTATGGAAAACGCTTGCAATAGACCGTTTATATCCACAGATAAATAACCTCTTACCTCTTCTATATATTAGGTAATGTAATGTAAGCTACTATCGGTGCACATTAATTCTAAAAAGAGGATTTTACAACCTTCAATTTGTGGAAATCAGCTGTATATCACCGATAAATAGCTTAAGATGCATTGAAAACACTACATTTTAATGGTTTATAGCAATATGAATCAGTAAGAACTACTTTATATAATAACAAACGCTACAGTTTACAAGAAAACTAGACAAACGCTTGCAATATACCATTATATCACAAAAATAACCTCTTACTCTTCTATTTAATAGCTTAATGTAATGTAAGCTACTTTATAGGTGCAAATTAGTCTAAAAAGAGAATTTTATACCTTCATTTGTAGGAAAACACTATATATCACTGATAACCTACTAAAATAATTGAAACACTACATTTTGATGGTTTATAGCAATATATAAGTAAAACCTGACTTGTATATATACATACGCTATCAGTTTAGAAGAAACTATGAAAAAACGCTTGCAAATATACCGTTATATCACAATAAATAACCTCTTCCTCTTCTTTTATTCCTTAATGTGATGTAAGCTACTTATAGGTGCAAATTTGTCTAAAAAAGAGCTTTTATGCTTCAATTTGTAGAAACAGCTTTATTCACCGATAAATTAGCGAAGATCATTGAAAACACTACATTTTCAGTTTTATTTAGCTATGATAAGTAAAACTAAACTTGTATATACACAATACGCTGCAGTTTACTAGATACTATGAAAAACGCTTTGCAATATACCGTTATATCACAATAAATACCTCTTACTCTTCTATTTATTACCTTAATCTAATGTACTCTATTTATAGGGCAAACTATTCTCAAAATCGGATTTTATACATCAATTTTGTAGGAAAAGCTATATATTCACTGATACTAGCTAAAATCATGAAAACACTACATTTTATGGGGTTTATAGCAATATCATAATACAACTACCTGTAAATACATAACGCTACAGTTTATAAGAAACTAATGAAAACGATTGGCAATATACCGGTTATATCACAATAAATAACCTCTGCCTCTTCTATTTAATAGCTTTAATGTAATGTAAGCTACTTATAAGGTGGCAAATTATTCAAAAAGAGGATTTTATACTGTCATTTGTAGGAAAAACATCTCTTAATCACTGATAAATAGCTACAATCATTGAAAACCTACATTTTTATGAGTTTAATAGCAATATATACAAGTATCACTACGTGTATATATAAATAACGCTACAGTTTACAAGAAACTAAGAAAAACGGTTGAAATATACCGTTATATCAACAATAATACCTCTTACTCTTTTCTATTTATAGCTTAATGTAATGTAAGCTACTTATAAGTGCAAATGATTCTAAAAAAGGCTTGTTTACTTCATTTTGTAGAAACAGCTATATATCACCGATAACTACTAAAATCATTGAAAAAGAACACATTTTGTGGTACAAAGCATTATCATAAGTAAATTCCTTCTATTAAAATGGCTATAACACTACAATTAAGTGGAACTATGAAAACAGACCGGTATAATATACAATTGTATCACAATATAGATTCTCAAACTACTATTATAAGCTTACAGTAAGTTTAAATAGCAATTTCTAACGAAAACAACTATAATTCCCACATTTTGGAATTTCTCTATCAAAAAAAGAGCTGAAATAATGTCACTTTTCGAACATTTTTTTAGTCCCTTGCAAAAATAACATTAAAACCTTGAAAACGTTGTTTTAAGAATAAAATTGATACATAAATTACATGAAAGTACATATTTTAAGCTCATAATCTTGTAAAATATAGTTGTGTAAAAGTGCTGAATAATGTAAAATTTCGACATTTTTTTGGCCCCCTTTTTTCAAATACATTAAAACACTTGAAAAAACGTTGTTTTTAAGATTAAAATTGATACATAATTTCAGGAAAAATTCATATTTTTAGGCTCAAACATTGTAAAATATAGGTTGTGTCAAAGTGCTGAATAAGTAACATTTTCGACATTATTTAGCATTTCAAAAATACATTAAAGTTCTTGAAAAAACATTGTTTTTTAAGATTAAAATTGATATCTAATTTCTCATGAAAAATACTTATTTTTTAGCTATTAATTTTGTAAAATATAGTTGTAGCAATATAAAAAGCTATTTAGCTACAATATAAAGAAATATACTTCCATTTGTAGAAAAAACCATCTCTTCACTGATACCTAGCTAAAATCATTAAAACACTACATTTTATGGTGTTATAGCAATAATGATAAGTAAAACTACTTGTATAATATACAATACCGCTACAGTTTACAAGAAACATGAAACACGCTGGCATATAACGTTTGTATCAGCAATTACACTAACCTCTTACTCTTCTATTTAAATAGCTTAATGTAATGGTAAGCTACTTATAGGTGCATATTATTCTAACAAGCGGGATTTTTGTACTTCAATTTGTAGGAAAACAGCTATATATCACTGATACTAGCTATAATCATTCAAAACACTACATTTTATGGGTTTTAGCAATATAATAAGTACAACTACCTGTATTATACAATAACGCTACAGTTTAGAAGACACTATGAAAAACGCTGAATATACCGTTTATATCACAATAAATACCTCTTACTTTTCTATTTATTAGCTTAATGTAATGTAAGCCTACTTATAGGAGGCCAAATTATTCTAAAAAAGGATTGTATACTTTCAATTTGTAGAAATACACTAATATCACCATCTAGAAAAAAACCATTGAAATGTGTAACACGTTTTGTGGGTATAAAGGCATTATCATAATGTATTATTCCTTCTATTAATGATAACACTACAATTTAAGAAGAAACGATGAAAACCGTATAATATCAATTGTTTTTTATCACATATAGTCTCAACCTAATGAACAGTCCTTTATAAGCTTACAGCAAGTTTAAATAGCAATTTTCTACCGAAAACAACTATAATATCCACATTTTAATTTCTCTATCTAATCTCTCTCTCTTATTTCTTCTCAAGGGCTGAATTAATGTTCAATTTTTCGACATTTTTTAGGCCTTCAAAATACATTAAAACTCTTGAAAACGTTGTTTTTAAGGAAAAAAATTGATACATAAATTACATGAAAAATTCATATTTTAAGCTCAAACTAATTTATAAATATAGTTTGTTAAAACAGTGCTGAATAATGTCAAATTTCGACATTTTTCAGCCTTTCAAAAAATACATTAAAACACTTGAAAAAAGGTTGTAGTTTAAGATTACCATTGAATACATAATTTTATGAAAAATACATATTTTTTAGCTATTTAATTTTATAAAATATAGTTTGCAGCAAATATAAAACGCTATTAGCTACAGATTTATAAAGAAATATATACTTCATTTGGTAGAAAAAACAACTCTTCACTGATAACTAGCTTAAAATCATGAAAACACTAATTTTTTGGGTTTTAGCCTATGATAAGTAAAGTACTTGTATATATACATTATGGTATAACGCTACAGTTTACAGAAACTATTAAAAACTCTTGCAATATACCGTTATACACAATAATTAACTCTTACTGTTCATTTAAAGCTTAATGTAAAGTAGCTACTTCTAGGGTGCAAATTTAATTCTAAAAAGAGGATTTTATACATCAATGTTGTTAGAAAAACAGCTATATAATATCCCTGATAACTATCCTAAACTCCTTGAAAAACACTCCAGTTTAATGGGTTTTAATAGCAATATAATAAAGTAAAACTACTTCGTATATTAATACAATAACGCTACAGTTTACAAGAAACTATGAAAAACGCTTGCAATATACCGGGTTAATCACAATAATAACCTCTTACCTCTTTCCCCCCCCCTAAATTTTTTTTTTTTTTTTTTTTTTTTTTTTTTTTTTTTTTTACTTAGCTTTTAAATGTAAATGGTAAGGTACTTATTATGTGCACATTATTCTAAAAAGAGGATTTTATACTTCAATTTGTTAGGAAACAGCTATATATCACCGATAAATAGTAATATCATGGAAAACACTACATTTTTTGTTTTATAGCAATAATATAGTAAAACTCTTTGTATTATAACAATAACGCAACCCCCCAGTTGTTTGTTTTTACAAGAAACTATGAAAACGCTTGCAATATACCGTTATTTACAAGAAAATAACCTCTTACTCCATTCTTTTGTTATTAGCTTTAATGTAATGTAGCTACTATAGGTCAAATTATCTTAAAACAGATGATTTTAATACTTCAATTTTGTAGGAGAAACAGCTATATATCACTGATACTAGCTAAAATCATTGAAACACTACAGTTTTGGGTTTATAGCAATATAATAAGTAAAACTACTTGTATATATACAATAACGCTACAGTTTACAAGAAACTATGAAAAACGCCTGCAATATACCGTTATATCACAATAAATAACCTCTTACTCTTCTATTTAATAGCTTAATGTAATGTAAGCTACTTATAGGTGCAAATTGTTCTAAAAAGAGGATTTTATACTTCAATTTGTAGGAAAATAGCTATATATCACAGATAGATAGGTAATATCATTGAAAACACTACATTTCATGGGTTTATAGCAATATGATAAGTAAAACTACTTGTATATTTACAATAACGCTACAGTTTACAAGAAACTATGAAAAACGCTTGCAATATACCGTTATATCACAATAAATACCCTCTTACTCTTCTATTTATTAGCTTAATGTAATGTAAGCTACTTATAAGTGCAAATTATTCTAAAAAAAGGATTGTTTACTTCAATTTGTAGGAAAACAGCTATATATTACCGATAACTAGCTAAAATCATTGAAAAGAACACATTTTGTGGTTATAAAGCATTATCATAAGGTAAATTCCTTCTATTAATGATATAACACTACAATTAAGAAGAAACTATGAAAAACACGTATAATATACAATTGTATCACAATATAGAGTCTCAAACTCCTATTATAAGCTTACAGTAGTTTAAAATAGCAATTTCTAACGAAAACAACTATAATTCCACATTTTGAATTTCTCTATCAAAAAAAGAGCTGAATAGTGTCAATTTTCGACATTTTTTAGCCTTTCAAAAATACATTAAAACACTTGAAAAAACGTTGTTTTTAAGAATAAAATTGATACATAAATTACATGAAAAATACATATTTTAAGCTCATAATATTGTAAAATATAGTTGTGTAAAAGTGCTGAATAATGTCAAATTTCGACATTTTTTAGGCTTTCAGAAATACATTAAAACACTTGAAAAAACGTTGTTTTTAAGATTAAAATTGATACCTAAATTACATGAAAAATTCATATTTTTAGCTCATAACATTGTAAAATATAGTTGTGTAAAAGTGCTGAATAATGTAAAATTTCGACATTATTTAGTATTTTAAAAATACATTAAAATTCTTGAAAAGACATTGTTTGCATGATTAAAATTGATATCTAAATTTCATGACAAATACATATTTTTTGCTATTAATTTTGTAAAATATAGTTGTAGCAAATATAAAAAGCTACTTAGCTACAGATATAAAGAAATATACTTCAATTTGTAGAAAAAAACCACTCTTCACTGATAACTAGCTAAAATCATTGAAAACACTACATTTTATGGGTTTATAGCAATATGATAAGTAAAACTACTTGTATATATACAATAACGCTACAGTTTAGAAGAAACTATGAAAAACGCTTGCAATATACCGTTATATCACAATAAATAACCTCTTACGCTTCTATTTATTAGCTTAATGTAATGTAAGCTACTTATAGGTGCAAATTATTCTAAAAAGAGCCTTTTATACTTCAATTTGTAGGAAAACAGCTTTATATCACCGATAAATAGCTATTATCATTGAAAACACTACATTTTAAGGGTTTATAGCAATATGATAAGTAAAACTACTTGTATATATACAATAACGCTACAGTTTACAAGAAACTAAGAAAAACGGTTGCAATATACCGTTATATCACAATAAATAACCTCTTACTCTTCTATTTATTAGCTTAATGTAATGTAAGCTACTTATAAGTGCAAATTATTCTAAAAAGAGGATTTTATACTTCAATTTGTAGGAAAACAGCTATATATCACCGATAAATAGCTAATATAATTGAAAACACTACATTTTATGGGTTTATAGCAATATGATAAGTAAACTACTTGTATATATACAATAACGCTACAGTTTACAAGAAACTATGAAAAACGCTTGCAATATACCGTTATATCACTATAAATAACCTCTTACTCTTCTATTTATTAGCTTAATGTAATGTAAGCTACTTATAGGTGCAAATTATTCTAAAAAAAAGATTGTATACTTCAATTTGTAGGAAAACAGCTCTATATCACCGATAAATAGCTAATATCATTGAAAACACTACATTTTATGGGTTTATAGCAATATGATAAGTATAACTACTTGTATATATACAATAACGCTACAGTTTACAAGAAACTATGAAAAACGCTTGCAATATACCGTTATATCACAATAAATAACCTCTTCTATTTAATAGCTTAATGTAATGTAAGCTACTTATAGGTGCAAATTATTCTAAAAAGAGGATTTTATACTTCAATTTGTAGGATAACAGCTATATATCACTGATAACTAGCTAAAATCATTGAAAACACTACATTTTATGGGTTTATAGCAATATAATAAGTAAAACTACTTGTATATATACAATAACGCTACAGTTTACAAGAAACTATGAAAAACGCGTGCAATATACCGTTATATCACAATAAAAAACCTCTTACTCTTCTATTTAATAGCTTAATGAAATGTAAGCTACTTATAGGTGCAAATTATTGTAAAAAGAGGATTTTATACTTCAATTTGTAGGAAAACAGCTATATATCACCGATAAATAGCTAATATCATTGAAAACACTACATTTTATGGGTTTATAGCAATAAGATAAGTAAAACTCTTTGTATATATACAATAACGCAACAGTTTACAAGAAACTATGAAAAATGCTTGCAATATACCGTTATATTACAATAAATAACCTCTTACTCTTCTATTTATTAGCTTAATGTAATGTAAGCTACTTATAAGTGCAAATTATTCTAAAAAAAGGATTGTTTACTTCAATTTGTAGGAAAACAGCTATATATCACCGATAACTAGCTAAAATCATTGAAAAGAACACATTTTGTGGTTATAAAGCATTATCATAAGGTAAATTCCTTCTATTAATGATATAACACTACAATTAATAAGAAACTATGAAAAACACGTATAATATACAATTGTATCACAATATAGTCTCAAACTCCTATTATAAGCTTACAGTAGTTTAAAATAGCTATTTCTAACGAAAACAACTATAATTCCACATTTTGAATTTCTCTATCAAAAAAAGAGCTGAATAATGTCAATTTTCGACATTTTTTAGCCCTTCAAAAATACATTAAAACACTTGAAAAAACGTTGTTTTTAAGAATAAAATTGATACATAAATTACATGAAAAGTACATATTTTAAGCTCATAATATTGTAAAATATAGTTGTGTAAAAGTGCTGAATAATGTCAAATTTCGACATTTTTTAGGCTTTCAAAAATACATTAAAACACTTGAAAAAATGTTGTTTTTAAGATTAAAATTGATACCTAAATTTCATGAAAAATTCATATTTTTAGCTCAAAATATTGTAAAATATAGTTGTGTAAAAGTGCTGAATAATGTAAAATTTCGACATTATTTAGCATTTCAAAAATACATTAAATTTTTTGAAAAAACATTGTTTTTAAGATTAAAATTGATATCTAAATTTCATGAAAAATACATATTTTTAGCTATTAATTTTGTAAAATATAGTTGTAGCAAATATAAAAAGCTATTTAGCTACAGATATAAAGAAATATACTTCAATTTGTAGAAAAAACCCACTCTTCACTGATAACTAGCTAAAATCATTGAAAACACTACATTTTATGGGTTTATAGCAATATGATAAGTAAAACTACTTGTATATATACAATAACGCTACAGTTTACAAGAAACTATGAAAAACGCTTGCAATATACCGTTGTATCACAATAAATAACCTCTTACTCTTCTATTTAATAGCTTAATGTAATGTAAGCTACTTATAGGTGCATATTATTCTAAAAAGAGGATTTTGTACTTCAATTTGTAGGAAAACAGCTATATATCACTGATAACTAGCTAAAATCATTCAAAACACTACATTTTATGGGTTTATTGCAATATAATAACTAAAACTACCTGTATATATACAATAACACTACAGTTTAGAAGAAACTATGAAAAACGCTTGCAATATACCGTTATATCACAATAAATAACCTCTTACTCTTCTATTTATTAGCTTAATGTAATGTAAGCTACTTATAGGTGCAAATTATTCTAAAAAGAGGATTTTACACTTCAATTTGTAGGAAAACAGCTGTATATCACCGATAAATAGCTAAGATCATTGAAAACACTACATTTATGGGTTTTAGCAATATGATAAGTAAACTACTTGTATATATACAATAACGCTACAGTTTAGAAAACATGAAAACCCTGCAATATCCGTTATATACAATAATAACCTCTTACTCTTTTTGCTATTATTAGTACTAATATGTTCA
>JACEEZ010023734.1:0-32208 GCA_016584305.1 Chionoecetes opilio | reverse complement strand
GGTTTTTAGGGGGGGGGGACCAAAAAAAAATTTTCATTTTTTTCCTAAACCCCCACAGGGGGGGACCCAAAAAAGGGGGGGGGGTTTTTCCCGCGGAAAAAAAAAAAAAAAATTTGCCGGGTTTTTTGTTCTTTGCTGGACTTGAGGTTGGCATTGGACATTTTTTTTCCGTGGGGGGGGGAAAATTTTTTCGAATTTTGGGGGGCCGGGGGGATAATTTTGAGGTGGCAAAAAAAAAGGATTTAAAAAAGGGTCGGGAGAGGGGATAGGGGGACATGATGGTTTTAAAAAAAATTTTTAAAGTTAAATTTTGTAATTTTGCCAAAAAAAAAAAAAAAAAAAATTTTTTGGGGAATTTTTTTCCCAAAAAAATTCTCAAATTTTTTTAAAGGGGGTTAAAAGGGGTTTTAAAAAGGGGGCCCCATGTTTTAAATTAGAAAAAAATCTGAACTGTAAAAAAAAACATCATTTTTCCAAAAAAAAGTGGGGACATTTTTTTTAAATTTTAGTGTAAAAAAATTTTTTTTTTTAATTTTTTTCCCCCAAAAAAAAAAAAAAACAATTTTTTAAGATTTTCAAAAAATTCTCAATTTTGTAGGGGTTAAAATGGGGAAAAAAAAGGGGTTTTTAAAGGGGGCCATTTTTTTAAAAATTGGGGAAATCGGGGATTTTTAAAAAAAAAAAAACATCCCATTTTTTCATAAAAGTGGGGGGGAAAAAAAAAACCAAAAAAAAAAAAAAACAAAACCCCTTTTTTGGCCTTTTTTTCAAAAAAGTTGGGGGGGGTAAAAACTTTTTTTAAATAAGGGGGCCCTTTTTTTTGGGTTTTGGAAACCCCCCTTCCCACTTTTTATAAAATAAATTTTTGGGAATTTTCCCCTTTTTGGTCTTAGGGCCTTTTACAAAAAAAAAAAAAAAAAAAAACCATGGGGGGACCGTCAGATTTTGGGGGCATCAGGGGCCCCTTGGGTTGTCCAGACCCATTTTTTCCCTTTTGCCAAAAAAAAAAAAAAAAACCCCCTTTTTACTGAAAAAAAATTTGTTTCAAAAAACGGGGGGACCAAAAAAAAACCCGGGCGGGACAGAAAACCAATTTGATCGGGGCCAGTGAAGGACATAAAGGGGGCCTTGCGAAAAAAGGTCTTAAAAAAACTTCGTTTTCAAAATTTTTGCAAAAAAAAAACTGAAACTTTTGAAAAAACCGTATGTGGGGGGAAAAATTGATGAAAAAAGGACTTTTTTTTAACTGGCCCTCCAAAAAAAAAAAATTTTGCAGACTAATTGTGCATTTTAAAAAAAAATTTTTTCTTTTAAAAAACCGTTTTTTCATTGGTAAACTAAAAAGCTGTATCTTTTTCGGGGGGGGAATTTTTTAATGTTTTTATGCTTTTTCCGTTGAACACCCCAGGGGCTTCCAAGATTTAGCAACAGGTTTTTTGGGAATTTTATTTTTATCACAGTGTCCCAGGGTATTTTTAAAAGGGTTAATAAAAGCTGATGAAAAAAAAAATTTAAAAAAAAAAAAATTAAATTTTGGTTTGGCCAGGAAGGGAAAAAGATTTTGAGGAAAAAAAAAAAAAAAACCCGGGGTTTTGTTTTTAAAAAAGGGGAAAATTTGGGGGGGGGCAGTGTCGCAGTTCATAATTTGGGGGTTTTGAAAAGGGAAAACCTTGGCAACCCCGTTTTTCCCCTTCTTAAAAAAAACTAAAGGCAGTAAAAAACCCCTTGGTCCCCACTAAAAAAAAAAAAAAACACCCCAAAAAAAACCACCATAAAAAAAAATTTCCCTCATAGGAAAACACTCCGCTGGAGGGTAAATTTCATTTTTTTTCAGGGGGTTTTGGGGGATAGGGGTGAGTGATAAAAAAAAAAAAATTTGAAAAAAAAGTTTTGGTTTTTTTGGGAAAAAGTTGCACCTTGGGGGTTTTTGTACTTTCCCCGGGGGAATAGGGGTTTTTAGTATAAAAAAAGCAAGGTTTGGGGGATTTTTTTAACCGTTTTAAATTATTCCAGTTTTTTTAAAAAGGGGGAAAAAAAAAAACCCCCAAATTTTTTTTTGAAAATTTTGAATTAAAAAAGCATAAAAAAAAAAAAATTGGGGGAAAAAAGGGACGAATTTCCACGGGGAAAAAAGGGGGTAAAAATTGGTTTTGTTGGGAAAAGTTTTTTTTTAAAAAAAGATTTTTCCCCAAGGTTTCCCCACTTCCACTTAAAAGTTTGGTTTAAAAAAAAAAAAATTAAAATGGAAAAGGGATGCAATTTTTAAAAAATGGGGAGTAGTTAAAAAAAAAATATTTTTTTTTTTTCCCCTCTGGGGAAATTCTTTTTCCAAAGGGGGGCATCGTACCCCAGCAAAAGGGGGGGGACAAAGTTTTATGTTTTTTGAGGGGGGATCCACCAAAAAAACATTCATTTTTCCCAGTATTAGTCATTTTTTTTTTTTGAAAATTTTTAAAAAAAAGGGAGGAAAAAACCAAGTTTTATTAAAATTTTTGGATTTTTTTTTTAAAAAAAAAAAAAAAAAAAAAAAAAATAAACCAAAATTACATACACAGCATCACAGGGGAAATAAACTTTTTTTAAAATTTGCAAAATTTAAAAAAAAAAAATTCCCAAAAGCTTTTAAAACCATGGAAAAAAAAAAAAAATTTGGCAAACATGACCCCCCCCAAAAACTTCCTTCTTGTATTCTTTTGGGTCCCCTTTTTCCCTTTTTCCCGGGGTCCGCCTTTTGGGGTGTTTGTTTTTTTTTCCCTTTTTTCCCACGTACTTTTCCCCTTTAATTTTTTTCCTGGGAATGCCCCCAAAATTGATTTGATTGAAATTCTAAAAGTTACTCCCCCCTTTTTCAAAAAAACGCTTGTTTTAAAAAAACCATTTGCGTGTGTTAGGGGTTTTGGGTAGAAAGGTTTTTCAGGGGGGGGGGGCCCCAAAATTTATGAAAAAAAAAAAAAGGGGTTTTAGCTTTTTTTTTTGGGGGGACCTTTTCCCAATTAATTAGCTTTTTTTCTTTTCCGGCTGGGGAATCCTTGGGGAAAAAAAAAAAAACTGGGGGCTTTTTTACCAAAAAAAAATTTCACAGATTTTCTACCGTCAGGGATGTTTTCGGGTTTTCGGGAAAAAACTGAAAAAAAAAAAAGGGCAATTCAAAAAAAATTTTTATGGGTTTTGTTTTTTCATTGGGGGGGGGCTGTTTTTTGGTGTTAGGGTTTTTTGTTAACCTAAAAACCCCCAAGCTAAAAGAAAAAAAGGGGGGTGTTTGTTACCTGAAAGTAAATTTTTTTGTGTGTTTTTTTTTTAAAATAGAAAAGGTTATCTGGGGCCGGGGGAAAGAGTTTTTGGGTTTAATGGATCCTTTCCCCCTTTTTTTTAAACCTCACGTAATGAAGGGGGGGACACTAAAAAAAAAAAAAAAAAAAGGGGGCATTACTTAAAAAAAAAAAAGGGGGGGAGGGTTTTTACCTTTTTAAAAAAAAAAAAAAAAACTCCTTTTCACCTCCAAAAAAAACTTTTTTAATTTTTCAACCCCAAACCAAAGATAGTTTTACTTGGATCCTTTTGGGTTTTTGGGTCCAAAGGGGGGCCAAAAAAGCTTAAACTGGAAGTGGGAGTTTTTTTCCCCCAAAATTTTTTTTGGGTTTTGTTTTTGGGAAAACCACGGGAGGCCAAAAAATTAATGGAAAAAAATTTCCCTTGATGACACCCTTTTCCCCTTTTTGGGGGCCTTTTTTTTTAAAAAAATTTTGCATAAAAAAAAAAGGGGGATGGGGCCCCATTTTTTTCACGGGGGGAAAAATAGTAAAAAATTAAAAAGATATCTCGGTTCTGGGAAAGGGGGTTTTTAAAAAAAAAAAAAAAAAAACCTTTCAAAAAATGTTTTAACGGGGGCTTTTTTTAAAAGGGGACATTAGGAAAAACCCCAATGGGAATTAAAAACTTTTTTTATGAATTTAAAAAACTTTTTTAAAATTGCATAAATCCAAGGGGGGCTTTAACGTTTTGTTTCATTGGGGGGTTTGGGGGGGCCACATGCTTCCCCTGGAGGGGGGGGGGAAGTGAAAAAGGGGTTTTTAAAAGAAAAAAAAAAAATTTTAAAAAAATTTATTGCAAAGCCCGGGGGGGGGGTTTTACCAAAATAGAAAAAAAAAATTTAAGGGGGGGGAAAAAAAAAAACATTTAAGGGGAAAAAAAAAAACCCCGGCAGGCGGGGGGCCCCCGGAGGGGCCTCAGTGGGACAGACCCAAAAGGGGGGGGAGGGAAAAAAAAAAAAAAAGGGGGTTTGGGGGGGGGTTTTCCCCACCGGCCCCCCCGGGGGGGGGGCCCCCACCCCCCAGCCCACTTAGTTCCCCCCCCCCCAAACCCTATTGCTTTTTCCTGGAAAACCAAATTTAAAACCCCAAAACCCCCCATTTCACCCGTCTCCGAACCCCCAGTTGGAAACATTCCCGCCCCCCAACGCCCTCACCTAAACCAAAGGGCCCCTCAAAACTTCCATCTGACCTTGATGGGGGGCCGCCCCCCGCAGCACTAGGCAAAAAAAATGGAGAAACCTGCAAGTTCGCCCCGGGGTTTCCCAGGCTTCAGGGTCGTGAGCCAAAACAGCCAACCAAACCCTCAGGGGGGGGGAACCTTTATTTTGTAGCCATTTGGGGGGACCTTGTTTTGGGTTGGTTGGTGTTGGTGGGGCTCCAAGGATCCCCTGGGGGAAAAAAAAAAAACTTATGAGGCCCCTTGGGGGTTGTTCCTATGATTGGCTAATCCCACAGCCGTGGTTAGTGACCTGTCTTCTTTGGGAAGGCACACAGGTGAAAAGCGGATGATGAAGGGGGATGGACAGGGTTTTGGCCGGTGGGGGGGGGGGGGGACCCCCAGGGGCCCGGGCCGCCAGGCAGGGTGGGAAAAGGGGTCGTTGGTGTTTTTTTGAGGGCTGCGGGGGAATCCGTTGAGGAAACCCTAGGGGAGGCCCCTGGGGATGTTTCCTACAATGTTATCACGGGGGCGTGGTAACCCCCTGTTTAAGGATAAGCCCTTTTTTCAGGGAAGCCCCACAAGGCCAAGGCGGTGGGGGGGTAGTCCTGGCTGGGGAACCGCGGGCGATGTTTCAAAACGTTAAAAAAACCCACCCTCGCCGGACCGGTTTTTGGGTTTCCTCCAAGCTAAAAAAAAATTGTTAAAAAAAAAAAAAAAAACTTCCAGAAGGGCCCTGTGTGGGACGTTCCATAAAATCGTTGACTTTTCCAAGTGCAAGGGACAAAAACCTTATTTACTGGACTTGCTATTTCATTTTTAAAAGCTATTTCCAGTGAAGCCAGTTTTTGTGATTTTCCCTGGAAAATTTTTTCCGAACAAAAATCACTCCCATTTTTCCCTTTCTCTTTTGGGGTTTTAAATCAGAAAAAATGATATACCGGTTATCTTGGGTAAAGGGGTTTGTTCTTTTAAATATTACCCAAATAAAAAAAACGGGTTAAAAAAAAATACATTAAAAGAAAAATGCCATTATGAGGAGGAGTTGAAGATATTTTGCATTGAACTTAATATTCACTTTAAACTTTTCACCATTAAAAATTTATTTTGCCGAGAAAATCATTTTACCTTTTAAAAAAAAAAACATACCCAAATAGAAGCGGGGAATTGTTATTAGCTTTTTCCTTTTGATTATTTATTTTTTTCTGATAAAAACGAATAAAAAAAAAAAAAAACCATACATAAAATTTAGCGTTTAACTAAAAAAAATAAAAACCTTTCATTTCAATCGGGGAAAAAAAATTACCCGATTAAATGATTGTCATTTTTTTAGTTAAAACGCAAAATTTTTTATGCTTTGGTTCTAAATTTCATTTATCAGAAAAAACCCAAAAAATTATAATCAAGGGGGAAAGCTAATGAAAAAAATCCGCTTCTTTTTGATATGTCAATCTAAAAATGTTTTCTCGCAAAAAAAATTTTTTAAAATGGCGAAAGGAGTTAAATTTCCATGCATTATTTTTCTTTCACTCTCTTATAAATTGGGCATTTTCTTTTAGTGTTATTTTTAACGGGTTTTTTTTTATTTGAAAATTTACTATAGGAAAACAAAAAACTTTTTTACAAAAAAGGAAAAAAAAAAACCAGTATTTTTCATTTTAAAACTTGATAAACCACAGGAAGGGGTAAAAAGGGTGGGGGTGTTTGTTCGAAAAGAAGAACCGGCAAAACCCAAAAAACCTGGCCTCCCCACTGGTCATGGGGGGAGGGTTGGGCGGGGGGCACGGAGTAGCAAGCCCCCAGTATAGGGGAGTCTTGGTCGGGACCATTCTTTAAATGGCCCAAGACCCCCAAAACCCAAACCCCCTATGTGGGCTCCTCGGGGTGGGGGTTGTGGGGATTCCTGCCAGTGTTGGTCCACGTTCCCCCGTTAAAAACGGGGGGCCTGAAAAAAAAAACCTTCCCCCCTCATTACTTTTTAAGTTTGTTTTCCATTAAAAAATATTTTGTAATCAATTATTTTTTATAACTAGGGGCTGCATGGTTCTATTGGGAATGGCTTGCGATTGAGGGTAAAAAAAACCAAAAAAAAAAAAAAAACTAGGGTGGGGGGGGGGGGAACTCAGTGGGAAAAGGGGGCATAAACCTTTTCCGCCCGAATTAATTTTATCAAAATTGGTTGCCATGGAAAAAAACATTGGGATGTTTTCGATTTTCAGCCAAAAAAAAAAAAAAATAGTTTCTTCCCTTATACCCAAATAGACTTGGTATACCAAGTTTGGTCCCAAAAAAATCATCAAAAAACTTTTCGGAGAAAATCCGTAGGAAAAACAAAAAAAAAAAAAAACAAAAAAACAAAAAAAAAAAAAAAAAAAAACAAAAAAAAAAAAAAAAAAAAGCATCACATGCAATGACAATTACAATGCAAATACATACACATGCAAATGCATTACACATGCAAAATACATACCACATGCAAATGGCATTACACATGCAAATAACATACACTGCATCACATGGCAAATGCATCACATGCCAAATGCATTACAACATGCAAAGACAGAACAGATGCATTCACAGTCAAATGCATTACACATGCCAAATACATACACATGCATCACATGCAAGCATCACATGCAAATGACATTACAACATGCAAATAAACCACATGCATCACATGCAAATGCATCACATGCAAAATGCATCACACAATGCAAAATACATACACATGCATCACATGCAAATGAATCAATGCAAAAGAATCACATGCAAATGCATTACACATGCAAATTAAATGCACATGCATAACACATTCCTTATCTTGGATCGTAACTTCATTATCTGTGTCCGTCCTATTGTGTTGTGTTTTCGTTCCACGTCCTTTGTCCGTGTTTTCCCGTTCACGTCCCTTTGTCCTACCATTCCTGGCGAATTCGCACCAATGATTGATTGATTGATCTAAGTTACTCAATGTCAAACGCTTGTATTACACATTTGGCGTGGTACGCTTTGCTCTAGCAGTTCAGGATGGACACCACTTATGAAAATATAGTTTTAGCTTTGTGGTGATGACCTCCCATAGCTGCTCATCGCTTGAATCCTCTGAGTAACCACAGAACTGGGCGTCCACAACACAAAAATCACAGTATTTCTACCCGACTCAGATGTATCTGCGCGGACATGAAAAGAAAGGGGATTTTCAATAATTATATGGCGCTTCTTCATAGACTGTTCTGGTTGGTCTGTTTGTTAACCTGAAGCACCGCTGAAGAATGAAGGGCTGTTTGTCCGTGATAGTAATATGGGTGGGTTTTTTATAGTAGGTTATCTGGGCTCAGGAAGACGATTTTGGTAATGGATCTTCCAGATTGTAACTCACGTATGAATGTGGACACTGGAAAAAAATGCATTATTAAGTAAGGGAGGGATACATTGTGCAAATACTAACCTCCAATAACTTATAATTTCTAACCCAATGAGATATTGGATACTCTGTATACCATATGCGCATTACTACAAGACAATACTCTGAGCATAATCTCTAACACTGAGAAACGTAACGGGCTGTCTGATACTAAAGCTACATGGAATGTATTGCTCTCAATGAAAATCAAGCATGCAAATGTATGAAGAAAAGGCTTTGACCTAACATTAATGTACTGATAGACATAAGTTAATATCCTAATTTTCCACAAGGAATCAAGATCTCACCACACTACTTAAGTGTTTATAATATTAACTGGGCATATCTTCAAACATGTAAGTCTCATACTGTACCTTTATCTAACAACGCCATCTCCACAGGCAGGTACATGACACCATAACATCGGGTGAGGCACCTAGTACCTAGGCACCTATACATAGGATGGTAATTTCATCCACTCATCAATTTTGAAGTCCACGTGACTTTCACCATCGGCAGCTCCATAATGACAGTCGGGGCCCTCTCCCTCATTGTTGCACCCCCATCTAAAAAACATTTTTGGCCTGTCAATGTACATTATATAAAGACTATTTAAAAAAAAAAAAAAAAGACATATTATGGTTTTGAACAATGATAAAAATAAAGTAAAGGAATCAAGATGCCTTACAATCGTTATCAATGTTAGGAGTCCAAAACAATTACTGTTCTGCAAACATGAATTTTTTATTTTGCTCTTTGAACCAACTTACTTTGTGACTCAGCCTGTAGAGAGGATTGTTTTGGGTAGCAAATCCTTGCAGTAAAGAGAGGGTGGATTTGATGGGTTGGTGGATGCATGCAGCTTCATATTAGAAGCAGTAGTTCTCTGCTACTATATTTAAACCATATCATTAGAAAGCACCGTCCCGATGCAATTTATCTAACATTACTGCCATCAATTCCGGGACAGTAAATAGGGGGTTTCTACAGCCAGAACAAATAATTGTTGAGCCCTAAGGTGATCTAGCTGAACAAATATAGGCAAACTAAGTTGCAATGGGAGGTATCCTCTACACACTTCAGCAACTTATTGCTGTGATTAGGCAAAAGCAACTTAACAACTCCAGCTTAGGGAGTATGAAGCTAACATTCGTGGAAGGCTGCTATCTGTCCTGGCTTGGTTCTCCTCTATTTGTTGCTGGTCTAAATATTTAGGTCAGCAATATACAGCCGCGTCATTTATCCTTTAATCCAACCTCCTTGCCCTAGCTGATTAAAAGTCTAGTTCGGGCTTCCATATGTGGCAGCTGATAAAGTACTATGTAAGATATAATAATGTTGCACCAAATTACAAAGAGGGCATGATAGGGTTTTAGCCATTGGTAGGCAATCAAAAAAAGGTTAGAAAAAATAAAAAAATGCATAACAACATGCCAAATAGGAACTGAAATAATAAAATACAGTTGGCAGACCAAAGATCAATATTTGAAATGGTGCAAGCCTACTAAGTATACAAACTGAACGTTAGGAAATATTTTAAAATATAGGAGTCAAATAAAACTAATAAGAAATAAGCAATACAAAGTGTCAGGAAAGAAAGGTTGTCATTATAAAATACACTAATGGCAAAAATCATATCACACTCATACTTCTGTTTAACGTCAGATTTTCCCATAAAGTCTAATGGGTTAGACGGTCGATGAATACGCTTCCAATTATATTGTCGGCGCCACTCTCCTAGGTGGATTGCCTACCAGGCTAACGAGCCCCACCTGCATAAGGGATTATATAACAAAATGTAGGACTAAAAGTTTGAGAGATTACACTTGATATAACTTAGATTAATACATTAGGATTGTTCAGTCCAGATAGATGTCCATGGCATTATGCAGGGAACAAGTGCATCTTGTTTACGAAACTAGAAGTAATGAAAAAACCAGTCAGGTAAAATCATCGGCCACAACGGCTGATATATTCAGCTTCACCTCTTTTTATGGAGTGGAAGTAGGGCCACTTTACACACTTCTGATTGCAAGTTTTCGATATCGTGTAATTTTACATGAGCATCGACAGAGAATTGGAGCCGGCGCCCCACATGTGAACCAACCATTCTCCAAGTCTGAAATGAAAAAAATGGTAAAGGTTCCAATACTAAACAGTTACATTCATAAGATGCACAGGTTTTACCCCCCCAACCCCAATCCTTTATGTGCTTAATATTCTAGGTACGAATTCAGTTATTATGAATGCAATCCTCACAATACTTTTACTACACAATTTTCACTTTGTTCTCATGATAGAAAATCATTATTAGTTTATGCAATAATATCCGCTTTTTTTAGATTTGCAATACAAGGAAGCAATTGCGCTTATAAATGGATCTTAAACAATACTAAGCAATATATTAATAACTAATAACTATATCATTCCAACCCAGCCATACAATGTGCAATGGGCTGCCTTATAATGCTTGCCATTCATCTCTGCAAATATCCATGGCTGCCCAAATGTGGTTCCAGACACTTTTTGAGTGTATTTGACCGGCAGTCCAATAAAAATAATTAATAACATTGTTATGATACTCTCATATACCGATTTAGATCTGTCGCCGAAAACTCGCGTCGGGTGAGGAGTAACGGTTGTGTTCAGAAGTTTATGGAAATGTAGCGATAGGAACTTCTCGCTGAAAACACAACGAGAACTCTCGCCGTCAATTGAAAATTTTCGGCGACAGTTACACTTGTAATAGATGAAAAAGGAAGAATAAATGCTATTTCATTATTGGGAACAAACATTTTTCGCTTGTCCCAGGAACATTCTAACTTGCAGTTTGACTTAGTAACGGATTCCTGACCATAAAAAAAGGACGCTACCCTCCCTCAGACCACCCACCGTTCGTAAATCTAAATTTGGAAATTGATTAACTAAATAACCAACATATTAATTATATATCCTAACCGAACTGTTTAGGCTATGCTGGTAATTAATACCTGAATTCAGGAAACACAGGTAAAAGTTGATTAAATGTCTTATAGTTGGGTGATGTAATATCATATCAAGGAACTGGAAAACCCATCACCGAAATAAGGAACACTCGCCCCCCGAGTGAAAAATTGGAACACTCGTCGACGTCGACGAGAAATGCCTATCGGAGAATGTTCAAAATTCCGAGGGCAAAATCCACACCATGCATACTGATAGTTTCAGAACCAACACTTTCTGGTTATGATTTTAGGTTAAATTAAGTGGTATAAGTGCAGTTAAACCTAATATACGATCGGTGGTTTTTAAAATATCTGGATAGATAGATAGGATATTATAGTTCTAAAGGCGCCGCAAACGCGGGGTTATTGCGCCGCTTACATAAAATACACGAAAAGTAAAATTAAAAAACAAAATTAAGATAGAATACAAATATTAAAATATAAAAAAAAAATACAGAAAAGACAATAGTACAAAAAAAACAATAATAAGTGAATATTAAAAATCTCATAACTTGTGAGAAGGGCCAGCCCTTCTAAATAAAAGGTATGGGACTTCGTGTCCCGGAGAGAAACACCTCCTCCCAAGACAGGGAGAGGACGGTTAGGACCGTCCGACCCACGACACGGGACAAAAATTGCTCACGTAGGTCCCCAAGACTAGGGACACCGACCGCAAGTGCCGCACAGTTAAAGGGGACCAAAACAATCATCACAGTAAGGAGGGTGGCCGCCCTCCATAAGGAAAACCATGTAGTATATAGTGGTGACCAATTACGTAACCTGCCAAGGCAGTCTCCCATCTCCGGGAGAGAACGCAGTAGCGCTCCAGTCCTCGATACTTGGCGTATGGTGCGTAGTTTATTTTGCCCTATAGTAATTACCAACGTTCCTGCCAAACTGGTGTGAACTGATCTATGGATTGCGAGCGTAGGTCCGTAGCCGGCAACTGCAAAACTGTGATAAGAAGCTGGTCTCTTACCTCTCTGATGCAAGATGAGATGCAAGGATGATTCCTCATTACAGGAAACACCTACATGTGCCGGGAACCAACAAAAGCTGACAGTCCGGCCTCGTCTCTGGAAACCGATAAAGCCATTCCAGGATGGCATTGATCCAGCGGATGGGAGAGTTTAAAAATTAATAGTGACGAAGAAGACTAAAGAAGAATCACTAAAAACTTGTAAAAGAGACATCCGGAAGAGGAAGAATAGCCATGAGGAGCATATAAAATAGCACTTATTCAGCCGTTAAAAACATGAAACACTTGGAATGCTGACGCTTTGTTAATGATGGAATACGACACTGTATCCAATCTTCGTCTGATTTGGAAACATCAGTTAAAGACAGCGGGACAGAACCCTGATGTGTGAAATAGTGGTCTAAAAATTGGGCACGCTCCAGCCTGAGGGGGTAAAGACCCTTTTGAGAGCGGAAGGCTTTTGCAGAAGATCACTTCTGGGAGAAGCATGACCGACCCCACCCCCTCTCCGTAGGTCTATGGGTCAAATTCAGTAAAGCAGGGAAGGATAGCATCTCCAAATAGCTTTTAATCGGAAACCCCCAAGGGGCTTTGGTAAGCTTTCCTTTCGCTCATGGTAAAATTTGCGAACCTAAATTACAACACCTACAGCACGAAGCTATTGAGTCAGGGAGGCGTTGGAGGCGTACCAACAACTTAACATGAGGGACTGGCGTTGAACGATCTAATGGAGGAACGCGATCCACCAATAGAATCTGTGAGGAGATGACATGACACGCCCCGGTTGCCAGCGGACACCAGCAATGGGGTACCGAATTTCAAAATCCGCAGCGAGTGGGGTGTGGGCAGAGGAGTACACTTTCACATCCATATTCAGCTGAAAGGAATAAGTGAAGCGATGTAGATATAGGGAGTGTAGCGCAGATCAGCTACCCAGCGGTGTGCGAGAGGGACCTTTCAGTAGATCCATGGTTCGAAGACAGCATCTTGACGAGCACGAAGGTGAGGTAACCCAAGTCAGGTCTATGCACAAATGAGTCCTAAAAAAAAACCGGGTCTCTTCCCTACCGGTTTTCTCTTCTCTTAAAGATACAGGTCTGGTCGGCATGAATTCCAACGGGTTCTGCAAAAATGAACCGCTACAGTCTCGCTGGGAGAAAACGGAAGCCCACGATTCGTTCGTCCATTCACCAAACGTTTTTATAGCAAGTTGAAGTCTTCTCTTGGCAACTGACATCATGGAGCAGCAAAAGAGATTGATAAAATCATCCACGTATAATGTACCTAACAAACCCACTCTGGCAGTTACATCAAACAATACCAGTGATGGCCACAGCGAACAGAGCTACACTCAGACGTTGCCTTGTGGGATGCACTGGAAGCAGGTGTTAAGAAGACAGTATGTTGCCAACTCGAACTCTAAGAACACGGTTGCTAGGAAACTATGGGAGGGAACACAGGCAAACGACCTCTTAGTCCAAAAACTCATACAGAGACTGCAAAATACCGTGTCTCCAAGCTGTGTCGTAAAGCCTCCAAGGTCGAAAAAGATGGTCACTGGTGTGTCGAGACGGCAAATGCCCGCATATGGATGACTTAAGGAAATAAGCGCTTCCGTAGTGGAGTGATGCTTACCGGGAATCACACTGCGAACGGAGAAAAAGTTTCCCGTTCCAAAAAAACCATATAAGTCGACTATTTACCATTTTTTCGAATAACTTACACACACATGAAGTTAGGATATGGGGCGGGAAATTCGTCGGTAGTGAGTGGTCCTTCAGGCTTAGGGATCGGATCCCACGCCACACCCCAGCACTTGGGAAGGTTCCTTCAATCCAATTCTATATAGATCCTCAACCAAGAAACTAGAAACCTCATATCTTAGATGACAGAGCATCGCTATGGATGTCACTTGGCCTGGGGAAGTGTCAGCGCAAACCTCATGATGACAAAGCTCACGAGGTGTAAAAAGAACATTGTAAGATTCCCCGCCTCTAGATGAAAAATCTATGCCTCTCTGTTCCTGTCGCAGTCTTCCTAGACTTGGTGAGCAAGTCTGCTCTGCGCCAATGACACAAAATGGTGAATAGCAAATTTCTCTGCTACCGGTCAAGGGATCTGCCATAGGGGGTCACCATTAATTGATAGAACTTGGGTAGGGGAGGATGGTTAAATTCCCTTCATTTTTCCACTCTTTGCCAAACCTGGGATACAGGGGGTAGATGCACAGATGTACTATATAGCCCTCCAAGAGAGTGACGAGCCTCTTTCATACCGCGGTATCTAAGCTCTTGATTGTGAAAATATATTTTTAGGTATACTGAAGTTGGCCGCGATAGAATTGCGCCTCAGCACGGCGGGAGTGACTCTCGTGCCGTACAGTCCTGAGTTTCCACCACGGAAACGGCCGGCGGGAAGAAAGAGACCAGAAGTGCGGGGGATGCTCAAGCGAGGCTGCAAAATGGGATCGAGACACAAAGTAATCTACGGCTCATCTATTTCTGAAAGGACATCTATAAGAACATCACTTTGATGTTAAAAAAAACAACAAGCCTTTTGAAAGCCCTCCCAGTCTGCACGAGAGAGGCACCATTTTGGGAGACATCGGGAAGGGGGCGATGACACTGCTTTAAGTAGTATGGGATAATGGCACTCCCGAAGAGGAATCGGCCACCTCCCTGAGACGTCGAGCGGCGACCGTGTGGATGCAGAGTGATAGTCTGGTCTGGTCTAGGTATGGACTCAGAGCCAGTCAATGTTCCCCGTCTGCGAATGGAAAATGTGTTGGTTCTCCGTGTTAATATATTTAAAGTTGTTGCCATCTATAAGAGTTACGAGAGAATCAACGCGACGATTTCTGGTGGAATCTCCCCACAGAAAATGCAGCCCATTCATGTCTCCAAGGAGAAAAAATGGACGGGAAGCGTGGAGGATAAGATCCTTAAGATCTTGGAAAAAGAGGTATGTCGTCATTTGGAGGGAAGATATATTGAGCAATGTAGGTCTTGGCAGATGGCTACGACTGCTACAGCCTGCAAGGGTGATTGCAGCGGGATGACAGTTAAGGAGACATCCCGACGATGGTGAAAGGCCACAACACACTAAAGCCCACCACCTGCTGAGGTGGTGTGTGAACAGTATAAAACCTGTCGGGCAGAGACACCCTTCCATGCCCTATGATTGTCTCTTGGAAACATAGAAGACTGGGTCCCACTCTGGTGATGAGAAGATAGTTCTAACCAGTTTGCACGTAATCCACGGAATATCCATTGGAGGATTGAAGATGTTATTTCGTGCGTGAAGATGATGGCAGTAGAAGCCTACGGCTTGTAGACGCTGCGCTTATTGAAAGGCCCAAACATCTTTTTTGTGTTTTGTAGAAGATGCGTACACTACTTTTTCATTACTTTTTAGATGTTGATTGGTGTTTGGGGTACATCGGTGGTGAAATTGGGGTTCTCTATACGAGACCGCGGCAGTAGTAGAGACCGTATGTCCACCAAAGATGCGGATTTACTGACAAGAAGATTTTACCAACTTCTGGTTTTATGAGAGCTCCGACCAGGGTCTTAAGATTGTCTTATCAGCATGGGCTATCAACTACTGTGGTGTCCATAGGTTGTGAGACACTTCGCCATCAGAGTGTTGTTGAGCTGTGTCGCTAGCCGCTCAGGGAGTACCAGGGTGCAGTGATAAGTAGGAAGTCACGTCAGGACTCCCACACCGATCAGTAGGTGTATCCTTTACTGCAAGTCCATACCCTCCTGCCCAGCAATTGATATTCTAGCCGGAGGGACGCCCAGACTCTAAGGAATCATTGGACTGCGGAGTTCGCTTCGAGATCTTTATTAGGATGGGTTTTCGGGGAGCCTCCTTAGAGGAGGAGTCAATATTGTCATATTCCCGTGTGCGGCATGCAATAACACGAGAGGTGGCTGGAGGCTCATTATGAGAAGAGTAAGAGGACTCCAGAAGAGTCGAAGGTCAATAGCAAGAACGTATTGTTCATTGGATGGGGCTTAGGTATAAGAGAATGTGGTGGTGGAACTGCAGCAGGCTGATTAGCAGTCTTAGAAGAAGCAGCAGCCATCGCGGATGATAGGTCCTGCTTCCTCCCCGGACCGCTTGTCTGTAGGAAAGTTCTCTTCTGGCGCTCCCAAGACTGATAAATTGGGAGTTGGCCAAATATAAAGGATGTCTTCTTATAATTTGTACGTCCCCACATCTGTCGAGAACTCAGGTGGGTGATCAGCACGGCAGTGGAAGCAGTAGGGAGTTGACGTACAGTCAAGCTGTGGCAGGGCACCCAACGGCGAGCAATCGCACCACAGCGAGGAGGGGATTTTACAAAAAAATGTTTGCCGTGCCCAAAGCTGTAGACTCATAGCAGTTGCATAGGGCGGTCGAGAAAGGCTTTTATCTTCAGAGGACTGGGACGATTCCTGATGGAAGCGGGGAGACTTTAGTCCATGACGCTATAGTGATCATGTTTTTGCTTTCTCTGACCTTATAGACCTGTTAACTTTTTTCCGGGAACATGTTTAGTATTCTGCCTCGAAAACTCAAAAGGTAGTAGTTGCAGATTCCTCCTTTGCTGGTATAGAATTTGGGATGGCAAGGTATTAAGGGATATCAAAAAATGCTGTCTTCGGTGATGGGCATGTGGAGAGAATTCCGGAGCCTGAGTAAGGTCCTGGCTCGGATAGCAAACCCCCCTCGCCATTACCGTTTCAGGTGGCCTTCCGGGAGCATTCCAATTTCTTTTTCCAATACCGCGCCGCAAGGAAAAAGTTGCCAAACTTTCCTGATAATACGCCACGAATAAGTAGGGTAGGGTCATGGCGGAACACGGTGGAGTAGATGTAGTAGTTTTCATCAAAAGTGTTGGGGATGTAGTCATCAGGGCAGTCTCCCACATTTACAGAGCGAATGAGTTAGGCTCTGTAATGTCTCGCCTCCAATTTCCATCTTTGCCTCTCCGGCTTCCTCATAAGCAGAAGGGTGCAGCATCTGCAGCAGCAAAATTTATATAGCACCGATTTGTTTGTCCATTGTCATCATAGATAGACGGATGCGGCGAAACCACACCATAAGCCTTGAAAAAGTTCATGTATTGCTTTGTAAGACAAGGCCTGGGGACACGTGGACAGAAGCAAGGGTCCAAAGTAGAAGTGCCCCCGAGGGCCAGGCTCGTCTCTAATCCCTGTTCGCGTCCCTGAACGCGGAGACCGCCAGACCGGGGAGATGAGGAGGAAGGGGGCGCCTGCCAGCTTCGTGCTCACGTCGGGCATGGAAAGGCGCAGAGTGGCAATGTGAGAGGATCCAATGGAGAGATGTCGAGGGACAAGCGGACGTCAGGGGAGAGAGGAGGCCGGGGTAAATACTTGTGATTGACTCATAAACAAATTACTCATTCCCCCACGCCCCCTACCCACAACGGAGACCCAACAAGGGGAAGCGTCTGTTGGTGGAAGGACCTCACAAACAGCTCCAGGGGGAGCGTGGGAAAGTATACGCTTCGGTTGCCTAGTGTGTGGGTGGCAGCCGCGGGAACAAATGCGGTGCCCAGACCAGGAAACCTCGCTTGGCCATAGCCAACGCATTACAGCCGATTGATCCAGCGGGGCCACACTGGACCTCCCGTCTTACCATCATAAACCCCCTACCATAGGAGCGTGTTGCCGCACCGAAGGGAAACTACAACCCACCCCGCCCTGGTGGACTCAACTCCCAGATAGAGGGGCGCGCGGGGGGAATATACGGGATGCCACGCACGGCAAACACGTGGGGAAGCGGAGCGTAAGTTTAAAAGGAAGAAGAAGCGTGAGACGAAAGAGGAAGGGTCTCAAGGGGCCTTAGAATCGCCTAAAAAAGGAGAGAAGGGGGAGAAGCATTTTTAAAAAAGAGATATCACCGGAAGGCTCCACCTCCAGTGCCGAAGGGGGAGCGCTATGGCCACGAGGCCGACATCCACGAACCAACAATGGCAGCAGACCGCCAGAGTACGGTGGCGCCGTCGACCACGCTTCAAGCCGGCCACCACGACAAGGTGGACTCCCCCAGCGGGGAAATAATCTGGAACGTTTCGTCTCATCATAAATTTCTCGCCACTACAACAGCTGAAAAATAACAAAAGGGGGCTGGGGGGGGCGACACCCCACCAGCGAGGCTAGTTAAGTAATCAATGCCCGAGTTGGTTAGTGAACTAGCTGGGGGTTTGGGGGGGCACCGACCTCCCACAGGTTATAAGTCGTTATATTGGTAGTTACTTACTGGTCTGAGTTAAAATGGTACTTCAAGTTTATTAAACATTTATTGGTTAAAGTCCTTTAAGGAACACTGAATATTAAAAACCAGATGTAATGAAACCAGCCGGCGAAGGAGCTCTGCAGGAGATGCGTGTTGATGGGTCCTTTGTTCTTAGAGCTTGCTGTCCCTCCCTTGGCTTCTGTTCCTTTTCTATCCTCGGGTTTGAAGTGTCGTTGAACTTGGAATAAATGCTGATTCCCATACATCTGCCTGTGGCCTACTGTCAAGCTTAGAGAATGCAAGCTAGGCATGGTTCCACGGAGGAATATAGCAGGAAAGATATAGGGATAATTATACTATATATATATCACATGTACATATATATAATATATATAATTATATGTTATAAGATTCTAAAAATACACTGGTTCATTGATGTTAGTCACATCAAAATATTATGTACAGAAACTAAAATCCAGTTACACTTTTATTGAATAAGAGTTTATTTAATAGTAATAGGTTATGCAAGTTAAATTATATCTTGTTTCGACAGTTATAAACTGAATGACATGCTCGGGACGCAAATAATGTCCCCAAATATATTATACATGCAGTAGCGATGTAAGAAAATAGCTTGAAAAAATGATATCTTAACCAAAAACAAACTATATACATATCTACAATACATTACATAAATAACTCAACGGTTCAAAAGCATGACATCAAAAATTCAAAACGAACATGTGTAATATATACTATTAATGACGTCTATGGACTGAGACTCGGGCGGCCGGACATAGGCCTTCAGTTCCATAAAATACTCTGTTGCGCATCATGACAATAGGAAAAATACAATGGATTGAAATAAGTATGCGGAAACAGGGGAAGGGACATCGTGGAATTAAAGAATGGGGGGTTGATAAAGGGGGCCGGGTAGGGCCACTCTAAAGTCGGTAAAGAGTCATTAATATACGCAAAAGTTCAATTTTTCTAGAAGTGATTTGACATTTGCGAGTGGAAAAAACAGTGGCAGGGAAATTAGGGGCAGTATGACAAAGGAAAATACTGAGGAAAACCCTTGGGAGTGTCTACTTAGAAGAGTAATACCAGAGGGAAGTCGGCATGGCACGAGTTCATGAGTCACATAAGCGTCTTTAACCATGACATTTACGGTAAATACATCAGGGGACACGAGACTGTCACCGAAAGTGCAATTAAGAAAAAAGGAAAAACTGCCAAGGAGACACATGGTGATGTAAGAATCTTAGTGTCCTCCAACGGGATGAAGGGAACAAAAAATGGGAAACGAGAACAATTCCGTATTAAGGCAAATCTGACACTGAGACGTAGGAGGGCCATCTATAATTGGTTAAAGATAGGCAGGGCCATAGCCACTGTATAACCTGGACTGCACACGGAATATCGGCCTTGGACATGGGCTGAACTTGCCTTGGAACTTTTATTTGGAGGTTTATTTCAAGGTAGGGGCAAAATAAAAAAAAATGTAAAAAAAAAGAGAAAGTTAGGCTGATTTGAGTTGTTTCAAATCGTAGGATTATTGGGATTTCGGTTTTATTTGATAAACCATTACAATTCTACCTATGATAAAAGGGACCTTGGTGTCGTTTCTTTATCTTTTATTATCACCGAGAAATAAAATTTTGGAATGTCATAAACAAAATATCTCTAACATACTTTTTTTCCATTTTTCTATCAAGCTAGCCAAGATACCTCAAAGTAAAAGATCGGATAAAAACTGACGAAGGAGGAAATTGACAAGGAATAAACTTTCATTTTCAGAAACGAGCCGTGCTTTACGGATTGGCCCGCTGGGCAAGCCGGAAAGAAGCGAGAGAGCAGGGCTCTCTGCATTTCAAAATAACAAAATTTCAGTAATAAAAGTTTACTTAGGCTGATGGGGATGATGTATTTCCTTAAATTGCTTAGAAATAATGATTCATAATAATGAAAATATAATGCTTTAGCTCGTGGGGAACTTAAAGAATCCAACTATATTGGGACATAACTGTAATAAGCCAGAAAGAAAGGAATAGATAAAACACATTTTCCAAATGTTCGAGTACAAAAACTCATGGCTACTCATTGATTTTCTTGAACCTTTGAACGTCGAAAAAACCTGAAGTCGGCAACTTTACGTTCACTTTTTTTTTGTTAGCTCTGGCTCATTCGCGTCAGTCCGTGTCCTACTTTCTTCCCTGCGTCGGTTAACATCGTTTTCTTTAACCCTTCATACTAATAATATTAGGAGTTAAAAGGAAAGGAGGTTAAACGACGGCATGGAGAAAGAAGTAAGGACACGGAATCCTGAACGCGAAGAGCCAGAGCTAAAAAAAAAAGTAGACGGGAAAGGTGCCGACTTCAGGGTTTTTCGACGTTCAAAGGTTCAAGAAATCAATTGATTACCATGCGTTTTTGGACTCGAACATTTGGGAAAGTGTTATTCTATTCTTTGCTTTCGGCTTAGTACAGTATGTCCAGAATATTAGTTGGATGATTTTTAAGTTCCCAAGAGGCTAGAAGCAGTAATATGTCATTAGTAGAATCATAGTCTAGCATTTAAGGAAATACATTATCCCCCTCAGCCCTAAAGTAGAACATTTTATAAATGAAATTTGTATTATTTGAATGCTGAGAGAGCCTGGCTTCGCTTCTTCCGGCGTGCCCAGCTGGGCCAATCCGCTAACATACGGCTCGTTTCTGAAAAATGAAAGTTTTCCTGTACAATTTCTCCTTCGTCAGTTTTTTATCCGATCTGTACATTTGAGGGATCATTGGATAGCTTGATAAACAAATGAAAAAAATGAAAACGTATGGTAGAGATATTCTTGTTTATGACAATTCCAAAATTTTATTTCTCCCCCCCCCCCCTGGTGATAATAAAGATAAAGAAAAACGACACCACAGTCTTTTATCAAGGTAGATGATGGTTAATGGTTATAAAATAAAACGAAAATCCCCCAATAATACTACGATTGAAAGCAATAAATCAGCCTAACTTTCTTCTTTTTTTACATTTTTTTTATTTTGCCCCCTAACCTTGAAATAACCCTCCAAATAAAAGTCAAGGGCAAAGTTCAGGCCCATGTTACACAGGCAGATATTCCGTGTGCAGTCACAGGTTATACAGTGGTTCGATGGCCCTGCCTATCTTTTACCAAAATTATTAGAACCCTCTACGGCTCAGTGTCAGATTGCCTTAATACGGAATGTTCCGTTCCCAGTTTTTGTTCCGTCAGTCCTTTGGAGGACACTAAGATCTTAATCACATGTTCATCCTTGCAGTTTTCTTTTTCTTGAATGCACTTCCCGGTGACAGTCTCGTAGTCCTGATGTATTACCAGTAAATGTCATGTTAACGACGCTTATGTGACTCATGACTCGTTGCCATGTCGACTCCACTCTGGTAATTACCTTCTAAGTAGACATCACAAGGTTCCTCAATATTTCTTTGTCAATACTGCACCCTAATTTCCATGCCAGTGTTTTTCACTCGCAAATGCAAAATCAATTCTAGAAAAATGAACTTTTAGCGTATATAATGGACTCTTTACCGGACTTAGAGTGGCTAGCGTTATCAAACCACCAGTCTTTATTCCACGATGGCCCCTTCCCTGTTCCTCAACGATTAATTCCTTGTTTATTTTTCTATTGTCATATGCGCAACAGACGTATTTATTGGACACTGAAGGCTATGTCCACGCCGCCGAGTCTCAGTCATAGACTGTTCAATAATAATATATCTCCACATGTTCGTTTTGAAATTTTGATGTCATGCTTTGAAAAGTGAGTTTTTATGTATGTATTGTAGAATGATTATAGTTTTTTTGGTTAGATATAATTTTTTCAAGCTTATTTTCTTATCATCGCTACTTGCATGTATACCTAAGTTGGGGACACATTATTTAGCGTGCCCAGAGCAATGTCAGTCAGTTATCACTCGAACAAATATAATTACTTGCATAACTATTAACCCCTAAAAAAAAATTTTAAATTAAAACTATTATCCAATTAAAAATGTGTAACTGGTATTTTAGTTTCTGTAATAATATTTTGATGTACTTAACATCAACTGAAACCAGTGTATTTAGAAATTTATAAAAATATAATTATATTATATATAGATAATCTGTACATTGTGAAATTAGTATATATAATTATATATATCTTCCTTGCTATAGTACTACCGGGGGAAACCATGCCTAGATTGCATTCTATAAGAGCCTGATCCAATAGGCCACAGGGCAGATGTTGGGATCAGCATTATTCCAAAGTCAACGGAACTTCAACCGAGGATAGAAAAAGGACAGGAAGCCAGAGAGGGGGACAAAAGCTCTAAGAACAAGGACCATCAACACGCATCTCCTGCAGAGCTCCTCGCCGGCTGGTTCATTACATTTGGGTTTTAATATTTAGTGTCCTTAACGGACTAACCAATAAATGTGTATAAACTTGAAGTACCATTTTAACAAGCAACAAGATAATAAACTACCAATATAAGACTTATACCTGTGGGAGGCTGTGCCCCCCAAAACCCCAGGCTAGTTCACTAACCAAACTCGGGCAATTGATTACTGAACCTAGCCGCGATGTGGGGTTTCGCCCCCCCCGGACCCCTTTGTTATTTTTCAGCGTTGTAGAGTGGCAAGAAATTTATGAGAGACCGAAAAGTTCCAGATATTTACCCCGCTGTGGGGAACAGTCAACCTTGTTGTGGGCGGGGGCTTGAAGCGTGTCGACGGCGCCAGCATACTCTGGCGGCATTGTGCCTTGCTCATTGTTGGTTCTGGGGGCTGCGGCCTCGTGGACCAAAGCGCTCCCACTCGTCACTGGAGGTGGAGCTTCCGGTGATATCGCCTTTATGCTTGCCTCCCCTTCTCTCCTTTTTTAGGGCGAATTCTAAGGGCCCGGTGAGACCCTTCTCTTCACGTTCACGCTTCTTATTCCTTTTAAACTTCACGCCTCCGCTCCCCACGTGTTGCCGTGCGTGTTCGGCATACCGTATATTCCCGCGCGCCCCTCTATATGGGAGCTTGAGTCCACCGCGGGGTGGGTTGTAGTTCCTTCGGTGGGCAACCACGCTCTATGGTAGGGGGAGGTTTGAGTAAGACGGGGAGGTCCAGGTGCCCGCTGGATCAAATCGGCTGGTAATGCGTTGGCTAGGGCCAGCGGAGGTGCCTGGGGGCACCGCATTGGTACCGCGGGATGCCACCCACCACACTAGGCAACCGAGGCGTATACTCCCCGCTACCCCTGGAGGCTGTTGGGCTGAGGTCCTTCCCCAAAGGACAGCTCCACCTGTTGGGCTCCGTGGTGGGTGGGGGCGTGGGGAAGTGAAGTAATTTTGTTATGAGTAAATCAAATAAATTTACCCCGGCCTGCTCTCCCTTGACGTACCGATTGTCCTAGACAATCTCCATTGGATCCTCTCACATTTGCCACTCTGGCGCCTTTCCAGCCCGACGGCACGAAGCGGGCCAGCCGCCCCTTCCTCTCAGCTCCCCGGTCGGCGGTCTCACGCTTTCAAGGGAAGCAGACATGGATTGAGAGACGAGCCGGCCCTAGGGGCACTTCTACGTTGGACACCTTGATTCTGTCCAACGTGTCCCAGGCCTGGTCTTACAGAGCCAGATACTGATAATTTTCAAGGTTATGGTGTGGTTCGGCATCCGGTCTAATCTATGATGACAATGGGACAAACAAATAGTGCTACATAAAATTTTGCTGCTGCCGATGCTGCAACCTCTGCTATGAGGAAGCGCAAAGATGGAAATTGGAGCGAGACATTACAGAGCCGAACTCATTCGATCCTGTAAATGTTCGGAGACGGCCCTGATGACTACATCCCAACACTTTTGAGAAAACTACTACATCTACTCCACTGTCCGCCATAGCCTACCCCTCCTATTACGTGGCTTATTCAAGGAAAGTGGTGGCAACGTTTTCCTTGGCCCGCGCGGTATTTGGAAAAGAAATTGGAATGATCCGGAAGGCCACCTGAAACGGTATGGCAGGGGGGGTTCTAATCCGGGGGAGCAAAGGACATTACTCAGGCTCGGATGCTCTTCCACATGCCCATCTAACCGAAGACAGCATTTTGATCCATTAAACCTCATCCAACAATCTTATACCAGCAAAGGGTGTCGCAAACTACGACCTTTTTGAGTTTCCGGAGGCAGAAGACTAAACATGTGCCGAAAGAAGTTCAACAAGGTCGTAATAAGGTCAGGGAAGCAAAAACCATGATCACTATAGCTTTCTATGGTAAAGTCTCCCCGATGTCCATCAGGATCGGTCACCAGTATATGAAGATAAAAAGGCCTTTCTCGACCGTCGCCCTATGCAGTGCTATGAGTGCTACAGCTTTGGGCACGGCCAAACATTTTTGTAAATCCCCTCCTCGCTGTGTCGATGCTCGGCGTGGGTGCCCATTGCCACAGCTGGACTGTACGTCAACTAGCCCTAATGGCTTCCACTTGCCGTGCTGACAACCCACCGGAGGTTCTCGACAGTGTGGGACTTACAAATAGAAGAAGACCATCCTTTATTTGGACAACTCCCAAATTTATCAGTCTGGGAAGCTCCAGAAGAGGAAAACTTTCCTACAGACAAGCAGGCATGGGGGAGAAGCAGGAACCTACGCATCCGCGAGGCTGCTGCTTCTTCTAAAGACTCCTAAGCAGCATGCTGCAGTTCCACCACCACATCTCGTTATACCTAATCCCATCCATCCAAGTGAACATACGTTCTTGCTCTTGAACCGCGACTTGTGGAGTCGTGACTCTCTCATAATGAGCTCCAGCCAACTCTCGTGTAGTGCATTGCCGCACACGGGGAAAATATGACAATAGTTGACTCCTCCTTCTAAGAGGCTCCCCAAAACCCATCTAATAAAGAGTATCAGAAGAGAAATTCGCAGTTCCAATGAGGCTTAGAGCTCAGTGGGACGTCCCTCAGGCTAAAAATATTCAAATTCTGAGAGGAGGGGATGGACTTGCGTAAAGATACACCTAATGATAGGTGGTGGAGGTACTGACGTGAATCCTTACTATCACTGCCTCGTTACCATCCCTGAAGCGGCTAGCGACACAGCTCAAAACAAACGCTGATGGCGAAGGTGTTCAAACCTATGGACACCACAAGTAGGTTGATAGCCATGCTGAATAAGCAATCTCAAGACCCTCGTCGGGATGCGATCAGTAACCTAGAAGTGGTAAAAGCTGCTGTCATAAATCGCATCTTTGGTGGGACATACGGTCTCTATTACTGCCGAGGGTCCTCGTATGGAGAACCCAATTTCACCACCGGCTGTACACAAACACAAATCAAACATAGGGAAAAAGTAATGAAAAGTAGTTTACCAACTTCTACAAAACACAAAAAAGATGTTGGGCTTTCAAATAGCGCCAGCGTCGTACAAAGCGTAAGGCTTCTCTACTGTCCATCATTTCTTCAGCACGAAATAACATCTTCAAATCCTCCAATGGAATATCGTGGATTACGTGCAAATGGTTAGAACTATTCCTTCTCATCAACCGAGTGGACCCAGTAATTCTAGTTTACAAGAGACAAGATCGGGCAGGAAGGTCGTCTCTGCCCAGCACAGGTTTTATACCTGTTCACACACCACCTCAGCAGGTGGTGGATTTAGTGGTGGTTGTGGCCTTTACCATCGTCGGGATGTTCTCCTTAACTGTCATTCCCGCTGCAATCACCCTTGCAGGCGAGAAGGTGCGTATCCATCTGCACAAGACCTTACAGTGCTCAAATAATCTACCTCCAAATGGACGACATATCTCTCCAAGATCTTAAGGATCTATCGCCAGCTTCCCGTCCATTTTTTTCTCCTGGGAGACATGGAATGGGCGGCATTTTATGGTGGGGATGATTCCACCCAGACATCGTTCGCGGGTGATTCTCTCGAACTCTATAATGGCAACAATTAAAGATATTAAACACGGTGAGAACCAACACATTTCCATTCGCAGACGAGGAAACATTGACTGCTCGAGATCCAGACTAGACCAGACAGACCTATCACTCTGCAAGTCACAGTCCGCCCTAGACTTTGCAAGGGAGGTGGCCGATTCTCTTCGAGGAGTGACCATTATTCCCATACTACTTAAAGCAGTGTCAAATCGCCCCCTTTCCGATGTCTCCCAAATGGTGCCTCTCTCGTGCAGACTTGGGAGGGCTTTCAAAAAGGCTTGTGTTTTTAACATCAAAGATGTTCTTATAGATGACTTTCAGGACAATAGATGAGGCCGTAGATTACTTGTTTCTCGAATCCATTTGCAGCCTCGCTGAGCATCCCCGCACTCTCTGGCTCTTTCTGCCCGCCGGCCTGTTCGTGTGTGGACTCAGGGACTGTAAGGCAGCGAGGAGTCACTCCCGCCGTGTGAGGCGCAATATCTATCGCGGGCCAAATTCAGTAGACCTAAAAATATATTTTCACCAAACAAAGACGCTAGGATAACCTCGGGTAATGAAAGAGGCTCGTCACTCCTCTTGGAGGGGCTTATATAAGTACAATCGTGCATTACCCCGGTATCCAAGGTTTTGGCAAAGATGTGAGAAAAATGAAGGGAAATTTAAAACCATCCTCCCTCAGTTCTATTCAATTAATGGTGACCCTGATGGCAGACCCTTGACCGTAGCAGAGGAACTTTGCTTCCATTTGTGTCAGTGGCGAAGGACAGACCTGTGCGTCACCAAGTGCTAGGGAAGACTGCGACAGGAACCGAGAGGCATAGATTTTCATCTAGGAGGCGGGGAATCTTACAATGTTCTTTTTAAAACCTCGTGAGCTTTGTAAAGCCGATGAAGGTTTGCGCTGACAACTTCACCAGGCCAAGATGACATACCAATGACGATGCTCTGTCATCTAAGATATGAGGTTCTAGATTTCTTGTTGAGCATCTATAATAGAATATGGATTGAAAGGCAACTTCCCAAGTGAGCTGGGGTGTTGGCGGTGGTGATCCGATCCCTAGCTGGGAAGGGACCACTCCCTACGGACGAATTATCCGCCCCATAATCACTAACTCATGTGTGTGAAGTTATTCGAAAAAAATGGTAAATAGTCGACTATATGGTTTTTTGGAACGGGAAAACTTTCTTCCCGTTCTCAGTGTGGATTACCGGAAGCATCACTTCCAATACGGAAGCGCTTATTTACCTTAGAGTCATCCATATGCGGGGCATTGCCTCTTCGACAACACCATGTGACCATCTTTTCGACCTTGAGAAGGCGTACGACACAGCTTGGAGACACGGTATTTTGCCAGGCTTGATGAGTTGGGGAATAAGAGTCGTTTGCTGTGTTCCTCCAAGAGTTTCCTAGCACCGGGTTCTTAGAGTCGAGTGGCAAATACTGTCTTCTGAACACCTGCTTCCAGATGGCATCCACAAGGCAGGCGTTCTTGAGTGTAGCTCTGTTCGCCGTGGCCAATCAATGTTATGTTGATTAATGCCACGAGGGATTGTTAGTAATTATACGGGATGATTCTATCAATTCTTTGCTGCTTCCAGGATGTCAGTTGCCGAGAGAAGACTTCAACTTGCTTATAGAAAACGTTTTTTGTGAATGGAGACGAATCGTGGCTTCCGGTTTTCTCCAGGAAGAACTGTAGCGGTTCATTTTGCAGAACCCGTGGGATTCACCCGACCCAGACTGTATCTTTACGATAACAAAGAGAAAACCATGTAGGGAAGAGACCCGGTTTTTAGGACTCATTTTTGACAATAGACCTGAACTGGGTACCCACCCTTGTGCTCTCAAGAATGACTGTCTTGAACCATGGATCTACTTGAAAGTCCTCTCGCACACCAGGGGGAGCTGATTGCGCTACACTCCTAATTACACGCTCACTTATCCTTTCGATAGCTTGAATATGGATGTGAAGGTAATCCTCTGCCACCACCACTCGACTGCGGATGTGAATTCGGTACACCATGTGCGTGTCCGTCTTGGCAAACCGGGGGCGTCAGGGTCCATCTCCCATCCCAAGTCTAATTGGTGGATGCTGATGTCTCCAAGTAGAATCTTCAACGCCCAGTACGCTCATGTTAAAGTGTGGTATCGCCTCCAAGCCTCCCTGACTCAATAGCTTGCCGGCTGTGTGTTGTGATTTAGGGTCGCAATTTACAATGGAGCGAAAGAAGTTACCAAGCCCCTGGTTTCCATTAAAAGTCTAATTATGGAGATGCTATCCTTCCATGCTTTTAGGATTTGCCGCATAGACTACGAGAGGTCGTCCAGGCTTCTCCAGAAAGTGTCCTTCGCAAAAGCCTTCCGGTCTCAAAAGGGTCTTACCCCCAGGCTGAGCGTGCCCAATTTTTAGACCACTATTGACACATCAGGGTTATGTCCCTGTCTTTACTGATGGTCCCAAAAATCAGACGAAGGCGTTGAGATTACAGGTGTCGTATTCCATCAATTAAACAAGGCAGTCAGCATTTCCAAGTGGTCATGTTTTTACGGCTGAAAATAAGGCCTATTTTATATGCTCTCATGGACGATTCTTACTCTTCCCGGATGCTCTTTTACAATTTTTAGTGATTTCTTTGTAGGGTCTTCAGTACTATGAATTTAACTCCCCCATCCGCTGTTCAATGCATCCTGGAATGGCTTATCGGTTCAAGCGACGAGGCCGGACTGTCGCTTTTGTTGGTACCGGACAGTAGGTGTTCCGGTACTGAGGAGGAAAAGCTGATAGCCTTGCATTTCATACTTGCAATCATCATAGACAGATCTATCACATTTTTGCAGTGCCGGCTACGGGGACCTTAGCTCGGGCAATCCATAGATCAGTTCACCACCAGGTGGCAGGAACGTTGGTATTACTATAGGGCAAAATAAAAACTTACGCACCATACGCCAAAGTATCGAGGACCTGGAGCAGATACTGCGGTCTTTCCGGAAGATGGGAGACTGCCTTGGCAGGATTACGTAGGTCACCACACTAATACCATGGGTTCTTATGGAGGGCGGCCACCCTCCTTTACTGTGATGATTGTTTGGTCCCCTTAACTGTGCGGCACTTTGCTGGTCGAAAGTGTCATAGTCTTTGGGACTACGTGAGCAATTTTTGTCCCGGGGTCGGGTGGTCGGGAAGTGGTTGCCTACCGTCTCTCCCTGGCATTGGGAGAGAGCGTGTTTTCTCTCCAGGAAAGCGAAGTCCATACCTTTATTGAGAGGGCGGCCTTCTCAACAAGGTATGAGATTTTTAATATTCACCTTATTATTGTTTAATGTAACTATTGTTCTTTCTGTATTGATATTTAAATATTGTATTCTAGCTTTAAATTGTTTTTAATTTTACTTTTCGTGATTTTATGTAAGCAGGGCGTCAATAACCCCGCAGTTGCGGCGCCTTTTCTAAAACTAATAATATATATATATCTATCCAGATATTAAAAACCAACCGACGTATATTGGTTTTAACCTGCACTTATCCCACTTAATTAACCTAATATCATAAACCAGAAAATTGTTGTTCTCGGAACTTATCAGTAGCAATGGTGTGGAGTTGTCCCTCGGATTTTCGAACATTCGACGATAGGAAGTCTCGTGGACGTAGTACGAGTGTCCATTTTTCACATCGGCGAGGGTTCTATTGTCGGTGATGGTCCAGTTCTTGATAGATAGACATCACCAACAATACATTTAATCAACTTTTTACTGTGTTTTCTGATTCAGGTATTAATTACCAGCAATAGCCTAAACAGTTATGGTGTAGGATATTGCTAAAGATTATGTTGGTTAGTTAAGTTAATCCAATGTCCAAATTAGATTAGCGACCGAGTGGGTGGTCTGAGGGAGGGTTAGCGTCCTTTTTTAGGGGTCAGGATACGTTACTAATGTCAAACTGCATATAATGTTTGGGACAAGCGAAAAATGTGGTGCGCCAATAATGAAATAGCCTTATTCTACGTGCATCTATTACCAAGTGGAACTGTCGCTGAAACATTTTCAATGACGGCGAGAGTTCTCGTTGGTGTTTCATCGAGAGTTCATATCGGGCGACATTTCCATAAAACATTCTGAAACCACAAACCGTATACTCTCACCGACGGCGGAAGTTTTCGGCGACAGATATAAATCAGGTAGATGAGAGTAATATAACAATGTTATTAATTATTTTTATTGTACTGAGGTCAAAAACACACTCAAAAGGTCTGGAACCCACATTTGCAGCCATGGAGATTTGCAGAGATGAATGGGCAAGATTATGGCCTACCCATTGACATGTAGGGCTGGTTAGTATGATATATTTATTTATTTATATCTATATGACTTAGTAGTTATAATATTCATTTATAAGCAAAACAAATTGATTTACCTTTATGCAAATCTAAAAAAAAAGCAGGAATTATTTGCCCATAAACTAATAATGATGTATGCTATCATGAAGAACAAAGTGATAATTGTGTAGTAAAAGTATTGGAGGATTGCATACCATAATTAACTGAATTGTATCCTAGGAATATTAAGCACATTAAAGATGTGTTACCTGTGCATATATGAATGTAACTGTTATTCATTGGAAAACTATTACCATTTTTTTTCCAATGTCAGACTTGGAGAGTGTGTTCACATGTCGGGCGCCGGTGATCTTCTCTGTCGATGCTCATGTAAAATTACACGAATCGACAACTTGCAATCAGAAGTGTTGTAAGTGGCTACTTCCATCATCAATAAAGGCAGAGGTGAGCGGAATAGTATCAGCGTTCGTGCGATATTTTACCTGATCTGTTTTTCTACTTCAGTTGTCGATTAAAAAGATGCACTGTCTGCATGAATGCATGGACATCGATATGGCTGAACAATCCTAATGTATTATCTAGTTATATCAAGGGTAAGCTCCTCAAAACTTTTAAGTCACATTTTTGTTATATAATGCCCTTAGGCAGGTGGGGGCGCGTTAGCCATGGTAGGCATCCACCTAGGAGAGTGCGCCGACAATAGAATGGAAGAGTATCATCGACCGTCCTACCCATTAGACTTTATGGGCAAAATCTGACGTTAAACAGAAAGGGCTGATGATGCTATGATTTTGCCATATAGGTGTATTTATAGATGACAACCTTTCTTTCTTACATTGATGCTTTAATGTCTGTGTTAGGTTTTATTGACTCCTATTTTATATTTTCATCTAACGTTCAGTTTGTATTACTTATAAGGCTGTGCACCAATTCCTAAATGGAATCATTGGTCTGGCCAACTGTATGTTATTATTTCAGGTACTATTTGGCATGTAGTTAATGCATGTATTTTATTTTTGCATAACCTTTTTGATGGCGATTTACCTAATTGCTACAAACCTATCATGCATATTTGTAATTTGTGCAACATTTATATTATCTAATAATTATGCATTATCAGCTTGCCACATATGGGGGGGGAAGCCGTAACATAGACTTTTAAGTCAGCTAGGGCAAAGGAGGAGTTGGATCAAAAGGATAAATGACCAGGCTATTGCTGCTAAAATATTTAGAAGCAACAAATAGAGGAGAAACCAAGCTAGGAACAGATAGCAGCCCTTCCACGAACATGTAGCTTCAGTACTCCCTAGAGCTGTAGTGGTTAAGTGCCTTTGCCTAATCCAGCAAGAAGTATGCTGAAGTGTGTAGAGGAGACCTCCACCTGCAACTGTTAGTTTGCTCATTAGTTGTTCAGACTAGAGGATCACTTAGGGATCAACAATTATTTGATCGGCTGTTAGAAAACCCTATTACATGTCCCGGAAGTGATGGCCAGTACTGTTGAGAAATGCAATCGGGGACAGGTGCTTTTAATGATTGGTTTAAATATAGAGCAGGTAGAATAATCGCTTCTAATTATTGAAAGCTTGCATGCACCAACCCATCAAACCATCCCTCTCTTTACGCAAAGGATTTGCACCCCAAAAAACAATACTCTATACAGGGACGAGTCAACAAGTAAGTTGGTTCAAAGAGCAAACAAAAAATCATGTTGGCAGAAACAGTAATTGTTTGGACATCATAACATTGATAAAAACTATTGTAAGGCATCTTGATTTTTACTTATTTTTATCATTGTTCAAACCATAATATGTAGTATTTCATATAATGTACATTGACCA
>JACEEZ010023732.1:0-16401 GCA_016584305.1 Chionoecetes opilio | reverse complement strand
GTTTTTTGCAATAAAAAAAAAACTATTTTTGAAACATCTCCTATTTATTCCCCATAAACATTATTTCTTTTTGAGATTTTAGACACTAATAAACTCAAATTTTGGGAAAAGGGCAAGCCTTTAAGCAAAACCCCCTAACAGAATCATTTCTTAGAACTACCACCTATGCCCGTATCAAATAAAACACATGGGTATACATGGAATAAAAATAGGGGGGAAAGTGAGAAAAGTTGGTGTGGGGACCCCTGTACCATGTGGCCTGGTTTCTGGAGAGGAAGGAGCAGAGACTCCCGTCGAACCCTATAGTGAAGTGGAGAGAGACTACGTTAAAAACATTTAAAAGGTGGGACAGGCCCCCTGGCGTTGGGGGAAATGAACAACTGTATATTTTTTGGAAATATAGATAGAACTAAAAAAAAAAGGGGGGGGGGAAAATTAGGAGCGACTACTGAGACTTCCTTAGTGAAGGGAGAGACGATGCGTCCCTGGGGGGTGACTAAGGCGAGATGGGCTTATTCGGGGGAAAAAAAAGGGGAAGTTCGGGTTTCTTGAAGTTGGTCTCCTAAAGGTTATAGACCCTAAAGACAAATTTAACTAATGTAACAAGGTACCTAGGAAAGGGTTTCCTATAATACATTTTCTTTTCTTTTTATAGAAGAATTTAATTTTTTTACCAAATATCCAGGGAAATTTTTATTGGGTTTCGTTTCAAGCTACGAACGCTTTTTTTTGAGCGACGTGGTATGGGGTCTGATAAAAATTTTTTTTGGTAGATTTAAAATTTGCGAAAAACGGGGACAAAATCCACCCATGTATGATCGTGATCTTTCATATGGGACTATTGAAGGCATTAAGAATCTAGGAGTGTTCCTTGATTGATGGGGGTGAGGGGGGGAAAAGCTTTGAATCCTTATTCATCACTGATGCGAAATAAGTGTCCAGAATTTTGACTCGTACCCGGAATGTCGGGGGGGAGGGGGGAAAAAGAAGGGGGGAAGATAGAATGAGAATGAAAGAAGGAAGAAATTTTACGAGAAACGAAAAAATTGAATTGCTTTCGGCATAACCCCGGAAAATTTAGATAGGAATTCCCCTTATTTTTTTCCGAATAACGGGATTACCAACACACACAACCACCAAAATTTATAATATATTTAATATATATATAATTTTTATATAAAAATTTAATATTATAATATATATAATAAATATTGCCCCACTCTCGGGGTTTGATCGCCCCCACAAGCTGAAAGTTTACCCCAAAAAATAGTGTTCACAGTCCCCTACCCAAATCAGACGCATACACACCAAGGTCCGTTAAGTCAAATTTTTTTATTTATTTGTTATAAATTTTTTGAAAAAATAGGGGAAATTTTTAAAGTTTTTTAGAATTATTTTTTTTGATGTTCGCTTTTTAGCATTACAAAAATATTAAATTTTAACTATTTTTAGCCTGATGAGCCCAAATGCTGGCGAAACGTTTTGGGATAAACAACCCCAAGATGACGAGTGTCTCTGTCACCCCGAAACATCATATAAAAATATTTTTAAAATTTTAAAATTATATATAATTAATTATATAAAATATATTATATATATAAATTTTATATAGTAATATATATTATACTACATACCTTCTGCTGTCTGTCTGTCCGCGATAGCTGCCGCCCCCCGTGGCGGAACCCTCATTTGTCCATTTTTGGACCAGCTCGACAGGGGGGGTTTAACCCCACTTTGAGTGATCCGATATTTTTTTTTTTTTTTTTTTTTTAGCACCCCTTTTAACGAAAAGTGAAAAAAAATGGGGGTTGCGAAAATTTTGGGGAAAACCCTTTGATGAGGGTAGGGGTAATGGGTGAGTGAAGGGGGGGTGATGGGTAATGGGGTGGGGTGTGGTGGTGAATGGGGGGGGTGATGGTTTTGGGGGTGTGGGGAGGGGGTGAGGGAATAGGGGGGGGGTGAGGGGAAAGGGTGAGGAATGGGTGTTGGTGATGGGAAATGGGTGAGTGAATGGGTGGGGGGGATGGGTAATGGGTGAGTAAATGGGTGGGGGGAATACATACATTTTTACATCCATTTTTCAGGAAAGTTAGAAGGGGCTATGGGGAAGTCGGTTTAGGGGGCCCAAAGGGCCCACCAAACACAGGTGGGGGGCCAAAGGGGCCCACCAATAGCCCAAAAGGGTGGTGAAGGGTGGGGGGGGATGGGTAGGGGGTGAGTGAATGGGTTGGGGGTTTAATGTAAATGGGTTGGCTTTAAATACATACATTTTACATCCATGATTTCAGAAAGCTAGAAGGGGCTATCCGGAGAGTCTGTGTTTGGTGGGCCAAAGGGGCCCCCAAACCCCAGGTGGGAGCCAAAGGCCCCCCCAATAGCCCCCGAGGAGCTAGAAAAAAAGGCCCCGCCCGGGGGGCGGCTTGGGGCTAGTATATATAATATTGTACGAGCGAGACAGTGAGTTTCTAGAGGAAGAGTAGCGAGACTGAACGCCGAAACCAAAAACAAAAAGGTGTGGAAAGAAGTAAAAAACAAATACAATTTAAAAATATAAAATAAACCCTTGTAGCAAGGGTTAAGATATCTTGTTTTTGAAGCACAAACAGAGATGACTAAAAAAAAAGCTTATAAAACTAAATGACCAATATTACATAAACAAGATAATTAACCTAGAAAAAAACCAAAAAGAATATAAATGATTTCCCCACCAGGTGTAAAGTAATAAAAATAATGTGAGTTGATTTGAGTAAGCCCCCGGGTGAAATTTTGACTGGTTGGGTCTTACTTAAAGGAACAAGAATGGTGTTACGCTATTTTTTCCTCGAGAGAGTAGTAACGTTTCCTATATAAGATGACTGACAACAAAAAAAAAACGATTTTTATAAATGCCCTCGTATTTTGCCGGGGGCTGTTTCACTCAGCTTTGGTCGAAACAAACCGGCCGAGATCCCGGAGTATTCCCGGCCCTTCCTTCTGTTGTTGGGGAAAGGGGTAGTAGTGGTACTCCAGGAGGTGTGTGTGTGTGTGTGTGGTGTGTGTGTGTGTGTTTGTGTTTTTTGTTGTTGTGTCAACAGGATGAGGATAAGGCGAGGCTTAGTACCTCCCCCATAAACGACGCACTGGGAAGGTGGGTGTAGGAGTTGAAGGGGCAAGGGGGCCTCTGGGTGCGAAGAGAGCGTCTGAATGATTTTGGGGTCCCCTTTGAGTGGTGATGGTCAGGTTGAAGGTTGGGGAAGAGGACCATCGGAAAAGGGCGTTGATTGGTAAACTTGCTGCGTTTTGGGGAAGGCAGAGGGTTGGATCATGTAATTTTAAAAAGGATCTTGACTTGGCTGGAGATAACACAAAATTTTTTTGTCCCGTGAACGATTCCCGGGATTCTTTCTCGATGGTGCTGTACCGTTTTTGGGGATGTTGAATTTGCGGGAGTGGTATCCCAAAGGGGTGAAGAATGCCTCCACCTCTTGAAAGTAAGCCCCTAAGGCGTGTCGCTGGCATCTGTTTTGCAGGAAAGGGGGTTTGGCGAAAGGGGAGCGATGAGCCGGGACCTGGGCAGGAAGTCTTAAGTTGGGTTTGAAGGGGTTGGCAGACGTCCGTCAGTTGAGGTCACCCCCACTAGTACCCGGGGGAGAGAGAGGTACGGCCGCAAAGTTGGGACAGAATCTCCGGTATAACCGCCATACCCAGAAAGGCCGTGGGGCCCTTTCCCGAGTGTGGGGGAGGGTACTCCAAGAGGCGGAATTTTGGGCCATTTTGGGTCGTACTTGGCCTTTGTCCCCCTCGTTCCCGGTATGTCCCCGTGGCTCGGCTGAAGGTGTCTGGCCAACTTGAGGTCAGTTGTGCTCCCTGCAGCCTGGAAACACTTCCGGAGTTTTAGAAGGTGCTGCTCCCAATGCTCTGTAAATATCAGAATGTCTTTCAAGTTACAGAAACTCCAGCCAGATCCTGTAAAAAGTAGCCTTTTGCCCTTTGGAAAGGTAGAAGGGGGCATTCCTCACCCCAAAGGCAGATCTGTATGGAAAAGCCCAAAAGGGTGTGATGAAGGCTGATTTTTGTTGGGCCTTTTCCGTAAGGGGTATTTGGTAGTTCCCTCAGTAAGTAAATTTTTTGTTATATAAATCTGTCCAACCTTGTCGATGAGATATTATTCTTGGTAGGGGTAGGCGTCCGGCAGTACAGCGTTACTCTGGGTAGTCCGTGAAAGGGGCGCAGTTGCCCCTCCTTGGGGACGAGAAGACATGGTGACCCCCACGGAGACGGGCTGGGAAACCCAGTCCCTGCTGGAGTAAAATCCACCTTTTCCCTCATTGGCCCATTTCCGAGGATGAGTGGGTGGGGTGGTTGACGAAGGGGGGGTTCCTGGGAGAAGCTCGACACGTGGGAGGTCATTTTAATAATTTGGATGATCCCCAAAGGACATTTTAGTTTTAGCAAATGGGGTTATGTTCTCCTTTGAGGGGGAAGATGGTTTTGTTAGGAAATCCTGAGTTCCCAATATGGTTGAGTTTTTTTCACAATCTGTCCCTTTTACAAGGGTGGGGGTATTTTCAGGTACAAAAATGGTGCAAACTGGCATTTTTTTAAATCGGATTTTATTTGTATCAGGTGCAAGGTTGGTTACTCTTGAAAAATTTCAGTAGTTTTAAGGAATTAGCTGGTGCTTTTCGGCGGGGGGAGTGTTTAGATATGTTATTGTCCTGACCTTCTTAGATGTTATAAGGACCAGGGTTTTTTAGTTTGTAAAGGTGAACCAAGACGGAATGAAAGCAAGGACTTGGTCCCCTCATTGAATGTTCTTTTTAGTTTTTATATCAAAGTTTTTTTTCTTTACCCCTTGAGCTTGTTTGAGATTGTTTCGAGCAAATGAGCGGACTTGGTCAAGAGTATTTAATTTTCTCATGTTTGGTGATAGTGACAAGTTTACTGTATTTGTTTAGCAATCTGTTTTTGTTTACCTTAAGGGCCCCTAACCTTACGACCAAAAATAGCTCAAAGGGAGCAACACCAAGGGACTCTTTGGGTGTCTCCCTATGGCGAATAGGCAAAAAGGAAAGGGCTTCGCCCCTTTCTTGGTCCTTGTATGACAAAACTTCGGGAAGTGCCTTAAGGGTCTGGTAAATCTCCCAAAGCACCTTCGTTTGAGGATGGTATGCCGTAGATAGAGTCTGTGTGTTCCCAAAGCTCTGCCAGAACGCTGCAAAGAGACCGCTCGTAAAATTGTGCCGGGGTCATTTTAAATTTTCCCTAGGTATGAAAAGGGTAGTGAAATTTTGATGAGTTTTGACAAAATTTTTTTTGGCTGTAATGTTTTTAAGTGGGAAAGCCCTCGGGGTATCGGGTTTTTGGACACAAAATGTGAGGATGTTTTGGGCCCCTCCCCTATTTTTTGGGCAATGGGCCAACGTGTCAATTGATCTTTTAAAAAGGTTCCTCGGCATTTGGGAAAGGTTGGAGGGGTAGAGGAAATTTTGGTTGGTTTTTCCCAAAATCTGGCAATGTGAATGAATTTATCATAAAGTTATGTTTTTTTTTTAATCCTGGCCAGAAAAAATTTTGAGTTTTTTGTCACAAGTTTTCTTTTTCCTTGTGCCGGCTTGTTCTCCCTGGGCGATCTCCAGATGGTTCTCTCAAGTTTTATTGGAAACAATTTTTGGGAACTTCAGCCAATGGCATATCAGAAAGTTATGCAGTTTGAATGCCTATAGAACTTTGTCTGGGAATAGAAAGAAGGGGAATGAGTGATTGATCTTTGGAATGGTTCTGCATGGTACCGAGACAGAGTAGCATCGTCCGTTGAGCCTCACAAGTAGTTTTTCGAAATACCTTTCCAAAAACTTTCGTTGGGTATGAGGAGTGGTAGTTACAAGGGTGGGGGGTATTTGAGCAGTTGCTTTGGATGTGCCGGGGAACGGCACATTAGAAAAAGATTTGGCTGCTCCTTTTCCAGTGAGCTGTGGGTTTTATGTTAAGGTGAGTTATTAGTGACAAGGGGGGAATGACTAACTCACCAGCCAGATCGTTTGCTAAAAGGAAATTAGTTGAGGATGGGTAAAGACTTGCCTCATGACAGCAATGGTTACTACTCCCCTTAACAAACGGACAATCAAGGTACCCCTGCCAGAGGTCGGGGGAAAATCTGGTGAAAATCCTTGAGGTACACTTTCCCTGTATATTCCCTCTACTCTGGAAGTGCAGTTTTAAGAGGGTTTATGGGCAGAAAACAGTATCCCGCATAATCTGGAGAGGGCGCTCCTCAGAGTCAGAGTCGAGGGAGCAGTCCTTTACCTGAAGGGTTTTAAAAGGGTCAGTAACAAAAAGGGGGTGGAATTATTGTGTTACCCAAGCAACTGGTTTAGAAAATGTGCCCCTTTTTTACTTTTCACCTAGGGGAGGACAGTTCTTTATGGGTGGCCAGTTTTTTTAAGAAATAGCAAAAACCACTTTGCTTGGAACCACTATCTACAGACTTACCATCCTTTTATAACTTTCCCTGAACTTTACAAGGACGAGCCTTCTTCTCTCCCCAGGTACAGGGGGATGTACTAAGGAAAAAAACATTGCTATTTAGCAGCTTGAGTAGGTTTTTCTCATCCTTGTCTGTAATGTGCAACATGTTGAGTGGATATTTTTTCGTTTAAATTCCCCAGTGCAGAGATTTACCAGATCGTCATAATGGACTTAGCAGTTTTTAAGGGCTCTGAATTTTCTGAGGCAAATTCTAGGTAAGTTTGACCATATTTTTGTTCATGTTTCGGAAGTTTGGGATCTTTCTGTGGTGACCCCGTAAGCTTTAAGTATACATCTTAACTACATATAATGGCATTATCCTGCACATGCTAGAAAATAAAGCCTTTCCATTAAGTTTGCTTGACAAGCCAGGTCCCTCCCCCTTTTTTGGGACCAAAATGCGGGCAGGGATTCGAACTCTCTAAAGAAACTTAGGGGCGTTTAAACGAGAACTGAGGTAAAAGAGGCAAATTTTTTTTTAATTTTAATTTTTTGGAGTTTGGTGGCTGACCTTTATTCTGCAGATCGAGGACTTTTTAACTGATGTTTTCTATCATGTTCTTTTTCTGCCTTTCACGCTCTTTTTCTTTCTTTCACCTCTTGTATTTTTTAACGGGTTTTGCGGTCGAGAACTTTTTCTTCTCTTTCCCTTTTTATCATGTTCTTTTTTGCTCTTTCATGCTCTTTTTTTGCCTTTTTTTGCTCTTTTTTTTCTCTTTCAAGTTTTAAAATTATTTTTTAAAGCCCCGCATTTTCATTTCTCCACTTCAGGAGAATACCCGGGCTGAAAACCTCAGAAGTGGGGGTTTTTGACTGAGGGTCTTATGGTTCTTCACCCAGACGAGTTAATATGAGTTTCATTAAAATTTCCTTTTTAGTACATGAGTGAAGGATGCCCAAAGTTGCGGCAATATACTTGGGTGATCTTTTTTGTAAACTCTTGCAGCTTTAGTCTTCAGCAGAGGGATTTCGCAAAATCTTCCGCATCAAACCCCTGATAATGTTAAAACAAAATTAAGAACCCAATAGGGTTAGAAGAGAGATGCCCAAGGGGGGTATTTTAGGAAAATCACTCGAGCATTAACGAACTACCCCGACATGAATTTGTAGGGGAAGACCCCTGGAGATGTTCACTTCGAAGGATAAACGACCAGGGAGAAGTACCGAGAATGCGTACCAAATACGCAAACAAGATCGGCATAAGTACCAAATGTTTTAGTTTTGAATGGGGCAAAATAATATCGAGGAGTTAAATAGATTGGGCATCCTGGGTTTCCCTGAGAAAAAATGGGCAGTATAGCTTAGCGGGGAGGGAAGTTCCTACTTGGAAAAATATCAAAAGAGCAATAAGGTAATTTTAAACAGTGTACGAACTGGAAAATGCCCCTTTCACCACTTCGGGAGTGATTTTTAAAAGGGAAGCCTACCCCACGCTCAATCATGTAGCACACGTAAGTAATAACCCCCAACTGACCAGTGAAAATTCACAAAAAAAGAAATCTGGGGGGAAACACGAAAAATATGAAATCACTGAAGTGAGTTTAAAAAATAACAACGTAAAGATTATTAAAAACCCGGACAGGCCCCCAACTGTCGGCGAGACAGTGAGTGGCTAAGGGAAAGAGTAGCAGACTGAAACGCCCGAAAAAACCCTAACAAAAAGGTATGGAAAAAAAAGTAGATAACAATAACAATTTAAAAATATCAAATAAAACACCCTTTTAGCAAGAGTTTAAAATGATCTTGTTTGAAACACAAAAAGAGATGACTAAAGAAAATGCTTTATAATAAAAACCAAAAGTAATAACACAAGATAATTAAAACCCAGAGAAAAAAAACAAAAAAAAACTAAGAGAATTTCACCACCAGGGATAAAGTAATAAAAAATGTTTTAGTTTACTTGATAGATCCCCCCTGCTAATGTTACTGGTGGACTTACTTAAAAGGGACAAGAAAGGTGTTTCCTATGTTCCCGAGGGGAGTAGTAACGCTTCAGCTATACAGATGACTGACTAAAAAAAGAAAAAAGAGTTTAAAATGCCCCCGTATTTTTCCTGGGGCTGCTTTACTCAGCTTGAGTCGAAACAAACCCGAGATCCCGGGATAGTTCCGGTTTCCTTTCCCTTTGTGTTGATGGGAAGGGTAGTAGTGGTACTCCAGGCAGTGTGTTGTGGTGTGTGTGTGTGTGTGTGTGTGTTGTGTGTGTTTTGGGCACAAGGGTAGGATTAAGGCGAGGGGTTAGATAATTTTTAAATAAAAATATATATTATATATATATTAATATATATTATTATTATATATTTATAAATAAATTATATATATATATAATATATAATAAATTGTATATATATTATAATAATATATGATATATATTAATATATATATATATATTATATATATTATATTATTATATATAATATATATATAATATATTATATAATTATATAAATATTATATATATATATATTATTATTATACTATATTATCTATCTTCTATCTATCTATCTATCTATCTATCTAAATTTTCTATCTATTATCTATCTATCTATTTTAATTTTATAATATATATATTTAAAAATTATAATTTAAAATATATATATATATATATATAATATTTTAAAAACGAAAATGTGTCTGTCTGTCTGTGGGTGGGGTTTTGTGTGTGGTGTTGGTTGGGTGGTGTGTGTTGTTGGGGTGTGTGTGTGTGTGTTGTGTGTGGTATGGGTTTCCCCCCCCCGTGGCGGAATCCCCTCATATGGCACAGATTTGGAAACCCCTTGACCAGGGGAAGGTTTTAAGCACACTTTTTGGTGATCCAATCACTTTTTTTTTTTTTTTTTTTTTTTTTTTAGTAGCCCTTTAGCGAGAATTTTGAAGAAAAAAGTGGGTTTCGGAATTGAGGAAACCCCGATGTAGAGTGAGGGTAATGGGGGAGTGAATGGGTGGGGTGATGGTAATGATCACTACGACTGGGGATGGGGGAGTAAATGGGTGGGGGGTAGGGTTTTGGGGGTGGGTGAGGATGGGAATGATGGGGGTGATGGGGAAAAGGGTAAGTGAATGGGTGCGTTTTGATGGGTAATGGGTGAGTAAATGGGTGGGGGTGATGGGTAATGGGTGGGTGAATGGGGTGTGTTGAGGGTAAGGGTGGTGAATGGGGGGGGGGTGAGGGGGTAATGGGTAGTGAGGGTGGGGGTGTGGGTGATGGGTGGGAATAGGTGGGGGGTGATGGGTAATGGGTGAGTGAAGGGGTGGGGGTTATGGGTGATGGGTGGGGGATGGTGGGGGGTGATGGGTAAGGGGTAGTGAGGGGTGTGTGGTGGGGGGAATGGGGGGGGTGTGGGTAATGGGTGGGGGTGAATGGTAAGGGTTTGGTGAGGTTGGGGGTGATGTAAGGGGTTGGCGTTAATACATACATTTCAAAATCCATGATTTCAGGAAAGTTGAAGGGGCTATCTGGAAATCTGTGTTTGGGGGGCCCGAAGGCCCCCAATACCCTCCGCGGAGTAGCCAAAAAGTCCCCCCGGAGGGCCTTTGCGGCTAGTATATATTAAATAGGGGAACGTGAGCGGGACTTGGCCCTTTTTTTGCGTTCGCAGGTTTTTATTGAAATGTAACGGCCCTATTTGGAAAACATGTTTTGTTGTACGTCAAATGTGATTTTTAAAAAACCGTCCGAATTGTTTTGTGAATTTTAGTTCTCGAGTTGCCAGGTATGGATTTCAGGGTTTTTTTTTCGTTGTGAGGGCTTTTATGGACATTTTAACGCCAACATTTGGGGAATATTGTTTTTTTTTGGCGGTCTTTGCCGGTTTGGGGAAAAGCCATCAGCAATGGTCTGTGACTTTTGGTTCGCGAGTTGCCATGTATGAATTTTAGGGTTTTTTTCTTTGTGACGGGGTTTTTGTTTTTTTGTCGCCCCCAATGCCCAGCAACATATTTTGAAAAAACTTTTGGGTTACTATCTTCCCCTGTCAAAAAAAAACGCTCTACGATTAGGGTTTTGGGAGTTAGAGTATGAATTTCCCGACGGTTTTTCCCAATCAAAAAAATTTCATTTTTGGGAATTATTGGAATAACAATTATATTTTTGTCCTTATACACAATTTTTACAGAGATTGTTTTTACGTATATATGTAAAAAAAAAAAATATCATAGTTATTTCCCATGTAAAATGCATACAAATTTTTACTCCATCTCCCTAATTTTCACATGTAAAATTACTTAAAAAAACAAGTTTTATACCGTTTATAAAAATTTTTCTGAGATCTTTTTTTACGTATATATGTAAAAAAAATAATTACATTTTTTTCTGGCTGCAAATTCCTCAAAATTCAGGCCTCATTTCGTTTTTGGCCCTTTTTCCCCCTAAACTTGATCTAAAATAAATATTTTGGAAATAATTTTTGTCCGGCGACGAGTTTTCGCAAAGGAACATCTGGGGTTTAGTCCTAACAGGTCCCGTTTTTGAGAATTTTTTTTTTTTAAAGTTTTTGGAAAAACACTTTTTGGGCCTTTTTCTTTAAAATTTACTTTCGCAATACCACAAATTTGGGCCCTTTAAAAGCTGATCTTTTGTTCAATACCATTTTCTCATTTCTTTATGGTTACGTGTATTAATGTAAATGTGATTTTCACAAAAAAAACCTGGGCCTGCAGTTTTGGCGAAAATAAAAAATACCCAATTTGGATGAAAATCGGGGATAGGGGGGTTCTATATGGCGATCACGAATAGGTCTTTTTTGGCAAAATTTTTATTCTAAAAGCTATTTGTCCCTCTGAATTATTTACCCATAAAGCTACAAAAATTTTCTATCCCACAATATTATCATGGGGCAAAATTTCATTGAATAACAAGTATTTTACACGTATTTTGCACAATTTTTAATGTGATCTTTTTTAGTATATATGTAAATTAAACTTTCACTTTTTCTGGCTGAAAAATTTCCCCAAAAAAGTTGGCCCCATTGGTTTTTGGCCCTTTTTACTAAAATATTGATCTAAACAGAAAAAAAAAACGTATTTTTTTTGTCCTTTTTACGAGTTTACGCCCAAAGGCACGTCCCTTTTGTCCTAACATGTCACGTTCTGCCATATACGTTTTTTAAGTTTTTTGCAATATATTTTTTGTGCCTTTATTTTTGTATTAATTTTTCTTCCCCGAGACCACTGATCGGCCTCACGAGCTGCATCTTTTATTCCATACCATTTTTTCCTTAGGTTATGGTTACGTGAAATTTAAGAAAATGTGATTTTCCAAAAAAAAATTTTTGGGCCCGCTGAAAATTGGGGGAAATAAAATAATCCCAATTGGGTGAAACTCAGTTTATAGGGGTCTAAAGATGGCGATCACAAACTGGGCTTTGTTTTCCGATATTTGATAGTAAAAACAATTTATTCCTCGTAAGCTTATTTTTTCCCCCACAAAAAGCAACCCACAATTAATCATTCTCCCTAAAATTTTATCATGGGGAAAAATTTCGTTTTAAAAGTATTTATACCGTCTTATACACATTTATTACTGAGATCATTTTTTAGTATCTAGAAAAAACAAATATTTGTCTTTACGTACACAAAAAGGGCCCATAGATTTATCTGCCATTTCCCTCCTTAAAAACTAACCTTACAAAATATGTCTTCAAGTAACGTCCCGCCTTTTTATCATTCTGATTTAATGCAATCAAATCATAGCCATTAAAGAGTATATAAAAAATACGTCGTCCTTTTTGTATCCCGTCGCCGTTTTTAAATAATCCCAATCAAACGCAAATTCCCCGAGTTTTCAAAAAGCTCTCAAGGTTTTTCAGGGCGTCAGGTCAGGGGTCGGGACGTAGCATCAGGGAGGTCACTTTCCCCCCGGATAAGAGAGGACTTTAAAACAGAGTAAATATAGTACTTGAAAATATTTGGGGGTTTTGATAGATTTTTTTTTTTCTATATCCACATGCATGATCCTTTATGGGTGCAGCAAGACGCGTGCCTTTTTAAAAAGTTTTGCACACGGAAAAGGAGTGGCGTGTGTAGGGGAACACGCCTATAAATGTGTTGGGGGGGGTTGGTTGAGAAACCCCGGGGGTGGAGGGACAATCGGGTGAAAAACTGGGGGGAGAGTGTGCAGCGCGACTAGTCCCACCCGTGTTGGGTTTGGACGACGAGTGGGGAGGTGAGTGTTACAGGGGTGCTGGACAAGGGCGGCGGGGCCCCCCCCCCCCCCCCGTAAGACAGTGACTCAGTCCAACACCATACCAGACCAGGTGACCCTGTTAGACAGGGACGCCAGGACTGGCAGCAGCGGTGGACCACAACGACTGTGAGGCTTTGCCTCTTAACAAGACCAAGTAAACCAAGTAAACCAGTTGTGGAGTGGGCGTGCCCTGTGGTGAGAGACCCTGTGGTGGTGTGGCTGTCACACTTTCTGCCTTCCCGCCCGCATATTTTCCAACTCTATGTTGTAGTTAATGCTAGTATGTGGTTTCCGAGTAATGACGTTTGACTGTAGCTCCAAAACTAACTATAGGATTTTCTCGAAAGTACCTTCATTGTGATTCCCACACACATGGTTTAACCTTCTTTACCAATCCATGTTTTAGAGAAGTGCCAGGTCCTCCTGCTGAACCTCAGGCTCTGCTAACACCTGTTCATCCACCTCGTACTCGGGCTCAAACATATAGGATCCCATGACAATCTGAGGTTCGTTTTCCTCATAGTATACGCGACCAGCGTCATTTCTTTCGGTGTCAGATTGAGCATCGTACTCTAAATCTGTCACAGCGACAGATTCACTGTCTGACACCGAAGTACAATCGCTCATCATAACATTTGCCGACAGGTGTCAGACAGAGTGTCTGCGGGCGTCCCTGTTCTGACGTCATCAATAACAGTCGTAGCCCTGTTGGAGGCAAGATTTTTTTTTTTCGCGCGCTTTTTACAAAAGTTGTGTTTTTACGGAAATAAGGCCTGGAAATAAATTATTTTTGGTGGATTAGGTGTTTTGAATGTACATTCAACATAATTCGGCAAAACAAAATGGGTCTGGACGATTACTTAATTAAAATATGCTCATTTTTGCTATGTCCACCCAATGCCAATGAAATTTACGTTCTAACATGTCACGGTCTACATTTCAGCCTTTATTTTTGGTTGAAAAAATATATAGTTTTTTTACTCCGTGTCAGTTTGACAATAACTGTTATCCTTTTATTAAATCATACGTTCATGCTCAAAAACACACATTTTATTTACACACTTCATTCCTCAACGGAGTTTTTTTCTCATTACACCACAGGCAAGCCTGGAAAATTCTTCTTCAGAATAGCCTTTTACAAGCTTTTTTTCAATTCAACTATAACGTGTTGTGCATGTTTAAACGATATAACAATTCTATTCACATCCTTTTCATCCGTTCCCTCGATGTGTTCAGTATTTCTCCTGGCTAATAATGCTCAAAACGCACATTTATATTAAACAGGTCATTTATCTAGGATATTTTTTATATTACACCACAGACAAGCCTGGAAAATTCTTCATCAGACAAGCGTGTTAAAAGCTTCTTTTCAATTCAGCTATAACGTGTGGTGAATGTTTACTCGCTGGCAATGTATTATTTTCATAAAAGCAGCTCAGATTATTATGAAATCAAAACACGCATTATTTGTTTATATCTCAATGGATTTTTTTTCTGATTGAATTACAGGGAAGCCTCTTGAACCCTGGTTTTTTATTCATCTATAATGTGGGGTGCAATAACATACGGTTCTTGAGATAATAATGTTTTACCAGTTTTCTAAGTGGGCTAAAAGGCACTTCTCCAATGAAAAATTAAACTTCATGCAATCATTTCTCGATGAATTTTTTCCCAATTACACAACAGGAAGGCCTGTTGAACTCATGATATATATTCATCTATAACGTTTTGTGAAACAAAACACGGTTCTCTACATATTCATGTATTTCATGTTACGCAGCCTATTTCATTGTATCAGCGTAACGGTTTTTTTGGTTGGGGTTAAAAGGCACCTCTTCAAGTTAAAAACACGCCGAATATCATCATTTCTCAATGGATTTTTTCCTAAATTACACCACAAGGAAGCCAGTTGAAATACGGATTTTTATTCTTCAATCACATTTGTGAAAAAACACACGCTTCTCGAGATATTAATGTATTACCGATTCCGCAGCCTAATTGCCCAGCTTATAGGAGTAACGGTTTTCTGCGGTTAACACAAAGACTTCGCGTGTCACACGGTCTGCTTCATCGCTCGAGGGAAAGACGTATTACACTGCGCTCTTATCTCTCTGGTAACTTTGTCTGGTTATTATCATATATATCATACGATATTTTGCATGATAATTATAGGATGGCTTCGGTCACAAATGCTGCCTTAGAGGACATTCAGTTGGGTCGCAAACTCACTGATGAAGCCATTGTACCTTTATTGGGGATACTTGCTACCCATACTGGCATCGCATATGTCGAGCCAGCTGTCCTCATGACTGCCCTCTTCCCCAGGGCTCGCCTTCCAGACCTCTCGGCAGAGGCGAAAAGCGCTGCTAATAGTACATCTTGGCAAAACCGAGGCTGATGGACATTGGGTCCTGGTTACTTGTATTAATAATAATATAAGCGAAAGTGTGTCTGTCTGTCTGTGTGTGTGTGTGTGTGTGTGTGGTATAGGTTCTGCCCCCCGTGGCGGAATCCCTCATATGGCACAGTTTTTTGGAACCGGCTTGACCAGGGGAAGGTTTTAAGCACACTTATGAGATGATCCGATCACTTTTTTTTTTTTTTTTTTAGTAGCCTATTAGCGAGAATTGTGAAAAAAAAGGGATGCGAGAATTGAGGAAACCTTGATGTAGAGTGAGGGTAATGGTGTGGGGTGATGGGTGAGTGAATGGGTGGGGGGTGATGGGTGAGGGAATAGGTGGGGGGTGATGGGTAATGGGTGTGTTGATGGTAATGGGTGAGTGAATGGGTAATGGGTGAGGGAATAGGGGGGGGGGTGATGGTAAACGGGTGATGTGAATGGGTAATGGGTGAGTGAATGGGTGGGGGGTGATGGGTAATGGTGAGTGAATGGGTGGGGTGATGGGTAATGGATGAGTGAATGGGTTGGCGTTAAAACATACATTTCTACATCCATGATTTCAGGAAAGTTAGAAGGGGCTATCTGGAGAGTCTGTGTTTGGTGGGCCGAAGGCCCACAATAGCCCTCCGCAGGAGCTAGCTAAAAAGTCCGCCCGGAGGGCGGCTTTGCGGCTAGTATAATAATATAATCGAAAGTGTGTGTGTCTGTGTGTGTGTCCGCTATAGGTTCCGCCCCCAGTGGCGCAATCCCATCATATGGCACAGTTTTGGAACCAGGTCCACCAGGGGAGGCGGTAGAGTCTTCTTTGCCTTCTTCGGGGAGGCGGTAGCGGAGCGGTTAGAGTCTCCGACTGGCGTTCTCGGTGACCGAGTTCGATCCCCGAAGAAACCCAAAACCTTTCTGCACCGTCGAGTGGCCTAAGAACACCCACATGCCCTGCTATCAACTCTACCTTCGACTGCGAGTGCATCGGAGGACACAGGGGGGCGGTATGAGCCTCACAAGGCGTCACTATAAGAAACCTGCCTGCGCCACCAACGGGCGAGGACAACCATCAGAACCCTCAAGTGAACCTCCAGAGCCTACCATCCGAGCCCTGGGTCACCACTGCCTGCAGGCGCTATAGGCACAAATGTTAAAAAAAAAAAAAAAAAAAAAAAAAAGGGGAAGTTTTTTAAGGCCACCTTGGGGATGATCCGATTACTTAATTATTTTTTATTTTTAGTATTAGCGAGAATTGTGAAGAAAAAAAAAAAATTACCCGAGATATTTTGCATGAAAAAAGAAAGATATCGAAACGAACGCACGA
>JACEEZ010023731.1:0-12974 GCA_016584305.1 Chionoecetes opilio | reverse complement strand
ATAAAAAGGAGTAGTGAAAATTTTTTTTTGGTTGTTTATATTACCATCACCTGGTGTAACACGTGGTGCTTTTTTTGGAAGTTTGGGTTTGTATTTGGTTTTGGGGTTTTGGATAGGGGGGGACATTTCATTCCCGCGGTTCATGTCATTCGGGGGGGGTAAATAGTCCCCCCACATTTTCAGATCCCCACTGTACCAGAACAACATGTACAAATATATAGAAATATATTTACAGTACCTCCCGAGTTCGGGTTTCTTTTTTCCCTAAGACAAGACAAAAGGATCGCGAAATTTGGATTAAAAACATTAAAAAAAATGCTTATTTATTCGGTGTGAGGTGTAGTACCGTATTTAAGGGCTTATAAGACAATTTTTTCCCCAAAAAATTACCCTGAAAAGTACTTGCGTCTTCCAAGATAAGTAGTATTTCTCATACTCAGTCCCTCATATTCCCTGTTGGAGGTATTTCAAATAGATGGGACATTCAAAAAAAACAATCTGTCCACAAGGTGTGATTTTTACTTTTCGCGTCTGGGGTGGGCAGTTGCCCCCGACAGCGAATCTATCGTCTGCTATCGTCCCCGGCGGAAGGGGAAAATAGTTGGGCTTTTTTCGAAAAAAAACCACCCCTGTCCATCAGCAGTAATGGGTACCGGGTGTTTAGAGGGGGTTTGTGACCCGTCTCCGGGGTGGGGCTTCGGCAAACAGTAGGGGAGAGGAGGGGAGGGGGGGGAGGGGGAGGGGGAGGAGGAGGGGGAGGAGGAGGAGGAGGAGGAGGAGGGGGAGGAGGGGGGGAAGGGGAAGGAGGAGACATACGAAGCGATATAAGCAGAGAGGTCACAAGTAGAAAAAGTCCCCCAAGATGCAGGTTTTTAAAGCGTAAAAGGGGCTATTGAGGTTTTAGAGAGGCAGGCTGGCAATTTGGGTCTAAGGCAGCGCGCGTGATGCAACGTAGGAAGATTTGCCCCGAAGTTTTAGGGGATCGGTATAGATTGGTTAGCCTCCCCGAGTGGAGTTCTGGGTGACGCGAGTTTTACCCTTTGATGAGGTGTAAAACCCCTTTTAAAATCTTTCTTGCCCTTCGAGGGCCTAAGAACACCCTAGGTACCTTTACTTACTTTAAATTTGCGAGGCATCAGGGGACCCCAGGGGGCGGCAGAGCCTCTAATCAGAGGGTCACAAAAAAAAAACCTGCCTGTACCACCACGGGCAAGGGCCCAAAACCATCATGCCCCGAGTGAACTGCACCTCCCCCCCCTGGAGGTCACTTAACGGGCTATAGGAAAATATGTATAAAAAAAAAATTAAAATTAAAATTTTACGAAGCAGCGCAAAACTAGGGGTACCTGGGGTTTCCGTATAAAAACGTTTTCGCATAAAACAATTCCCGATAGAGCGAAAAATAAATATTTTCCCAAAATTTTTGTTAGGAAGAATGGGATCATATAGAACGATTCCGCCACAAAGTAGGGAAATCCGAGGAACCCTCAATAGAGCGCCAAAATATCGACAGAACGAATGTTGGTGCCCCGGCATGGAGTGAGGACGGGTTTTGTCCCCATGGAGTTGGGGTGGGTGGGAACGGCGGTAGCGACGTGCAGTTCTCGTCCATATTACCAAAAAAACTTTCAATAAAGGATATAGTAGTTGTAACCCTTTCACAAAATCGTCAGTTTTTGAAATTTTTTGAGGCTTTCATTCGACGGTACACTTTATTTTTTGTATTTTTGTTACAATTATAGTGTAGCGGGCGACCCCGCCCGAAACGGAGGTAGCGCCCGCGCAGTTTTGCCCAATTCCCCAAAAAAATATTCATGTTAGGTATATGTTGTGCATCAAAATATCGTCAGTTATCTAATTATTGAGGCTTTCATTCGACGTACACTTTCGTTGTAACAAAAAACCAACGTGTTTTTTTTTAAAAGTTATCAGCTGTGAGCAGGTAGCCCCAAAAACCAGCCGGGGGGAGTTCTGGTAGGCATGCAAGCGAGGGTCAAGCCAGGTTTTATGGCAGGGAAACCCCCTCGCCCCTGTACATAATCTTATTAGATTTTAGGTAAGCAACAATATGCCTTTTTCATCTTTCTAGCATAATATCATTTATATATTTTTTGGGTATGCAAGTACAGTGATAATTTTCATTTTCATAAGAATTGTGCAAATTATAACTAAAGCATGCTTTTCCAGTGTGTACATCCCCATAAGCTTCTTTTTCAATGGGAGGTAAGGCAGATTTAAACCTCTGGGGACCGGAGAGGTCAATGACCTCAAAGTATCAAAATAGGAGTTTGGCTCTTTGGGTTAATGGAAACATGTTTATGATGTACAAACCATGCATTTGTGTTCAAAAAAAAATGTCTACATATTCCACACAGCGTTGGTTTTTTTACGGTGTCTAGTTTTGCCCTTGGGGACAGTGAGAGGTAAATTTACCCAACAATCAAATATGAGCAATGAATGAAACTGGGTGGTGGTACTAACACAATTTTTTGTAATGTGTGTTGCAGGATTCCCTGCCTGATGACGAACCCAAAGTACAAGCATCCCATTTGATCGTCACTAGGGCAAAGCGTATATCCTCATGACCCAGCCCACCCCTCTACGTCCAAGCAACAAGACCCCCCAAGAACAACTGGGAGCTTTGTATTTTTTCCCAAGCGGGGACAGAAAACCTTTGCAGGCCCACTAAGATAAACCATGAAACCGAGTGGTGTGGCTATGCATCATTGACAGAAGACCTCCTCCATTTTCAAGGGACTTCGGCACATGCCAATGGAATCAACGAAAACGGGACGGGATGTTTTGCGATGGCGAGAAGTCCCTTGAGGCCCAGTGTCAGTGGCACAAGAAAGCGTTAAAGTTAAAAAAAAAAATTTTTGACCAGCAGAGCAGAGCAAAATCAGCTTCAGGACGAAAATCTAGTACGGTACTCCAACCCCGTGCAACCCCGACAGCAGCTGCCCACGGCTTCACAGTCAACCGACCCTATCTTTTTTCTTTGCATAAGCCAGCTGGCACTGCAGATTTGCAGAAGCGCTAAAAAGGGAAATTGAAAAGAACTTTGGGAGATGGCCACAAATTTGGGGGTTCTTTAAATTTGTGGCCAAGCTGTCTGCAGGAAAATGATTGCCATCGAGGCAAAATACCATCGCAACTGTCTCCGTGCTTTATAAACAAAATCAGACCAGCCGCATCAAGGGGACGAGGATGGGGATCGTCTGCATGGCATACTTTGTGAGCGGGTGGTTTTCATGGGGACATGCATGCAGAGAGGACAATCCCTTTGTATTTAAACTCTCGGGGAGTGGCAAACCCTCTATAAGACGAGACTGGAGCAGCGGGTTCCCGGTAACCAACAGAATACACACAACCAGACAAAGGGAAGACTTCTTTCTGTGTTTCCTGATTGAGAGCCCATTCCGGGGCTGAGACACATTCCTTTTGAGAAAGATATAGGTCCGCCTGAAAAAGGGCCCTGGGGATCATGACAGTGAGCCATGCACCTAGAAAGGCAGCCCAGGTAGAGTAGAGAAATTTTTCAGACCAGGTTCCCCTTTTGGCGGTGCTTTCACGCTGACTGCCAAAAAGATTCTTGAAATCCCCCTTGCTCGGGTGAAAATGATCCTCGAGGGGGGCGAACATCAAGCACCGGGATAATTTGGCCAACACAAGCCCCAAAAATGCTGCTCTTACAGTATCACAGTTATGGTGTTAAATAGTGTAAAGCATGAACAGTTGGAGTCAACTCAGTGCGCCACAGCCGCGGAGAGAAACCCCTCCCACTCTACTTGTCCCTCAAGATTCACGCTGGACCAGGAGCAGGGTCGTTTGACACACTTTTCACCCTAGGGATGTGTGTGTCATATGATAGTTTACTATAGCTCACAGCAGACATTCCCAATGGTGTTGCCAGGCTTAAAACATGGAAGAAGTTGTTTGCCCACCCAAGTGCGAAGGGGGACTGTTCATTTACTGGGGCTGTCGATAATTTTGACCATAACCCCAATCTGCGACAGCCAAGGATTTTATCGGGCACAGGTATCCCCCTAATGCAAAATCCATCACAACGAATGGCGGACTCGCCGTGGTGTAGTGGTGATTGGGAAAGGGGATCTCTTCGAAAGTGGGTGCACCTCTGCCACAGTGTAACAAGTGTGCCCCCTGCTGCCTGAAGACGAAGCACTCCTGCACCGGTGACAAGTCCTGAAAGGGCCCCCTCCGACTCTGGCGCGAAGGCCGTGGAAGAAGAGTATGGGTGGCTGAGGCATGAAGACAGTCTAGAGAAGAAACCATAGATGAAGGGTGAGGTCTCCCTACCATGCCGATGTCCAGCAAACAGGGGGATCCCACCTGCCGGTCAATGCACTGTGCCTCTGTTCTAGACAGCGCACATCGGTGGCAATGATAAGACATTCCAGGGCCACGTCAAGGCAGCTATTCAGCACCTAAACCCCTGGACAAGTACCTGTACTTGCTGCTGATACCCATTTTCCCCTTCCCAAGGGAAAACAGTGACGGCCAGCCACACATGGAGAGGATACTTGGATCATTTTCGGGGGTTTTGCATATCGAGATGGGGGTAAAGGTAAGCCCCATGATATACAGTAATAGCCAGGTAGTCCCATGAGTACCAGTACATGTAGTAGTAACAGCAAAAAGTTTCCCCCAATGTTTGTGCATTGTATTGGAAACTAAAAATAGTGGCGAGGTTATGACATTGTGCGGGCAGAGGTAGGTCGTACAATCTAAACATCTTAACAAAATTTGTTTTGTTTTTTAGCTGCTGGGAGACTGGCTGGAGGACAGCGGTTGGACGAACCCCTGGTACGGGGCGACAGCCAGCGGGAAACGCAGTTTCCTTCATTCGACCACCACTTTCCCAAAGACCCGCATGGACCCAAGTCACAGCTGAAACCCCCCACACACTACTCCATCGGGATACAGTAAAGACTGCCCCCCGGATGATGGTAAACCCCCCAGCCAGATGATCGGGTTTTTGGGGGAGGGTGCACACAGGAGAAAAGGCCGTGTGCCTTTGATTACTGGTCAAGACCCTGTCACTGGGGGTTCTCTTGCGCGTACATCCGATCACTTCGTGAAGGGGGAACTTTGGTCATGGGGAAACCCTGACACGACATGCCCGGTTTTCGCCTTAGATCCCCTCACTTTTTCCAGGGGGCTTTCTGTACAAAATCCGGATATGATGAACCCTTTGAAAAAACCCCAGATGTCCGGGCAAAATTAAGTCGGGGAAATTTTGTGGACACAAGCCCAGCAACAAGTTCTTCCCAGGAATTGACCGATGTCATAAACAGAACAAGCTGTGGTAAAGGGTCGGTGGAGCTTTTTGGACGATGGGAAAAAACCCGGGGCACTCAGCGGGATGGTGGCGGGGGCAAAAAACCCAGGATCACTGCAGATTTTGGGAAGAGCAGGCGAAAAAAGGGGGGAACAGGGCGGTGCTCACGACATGGACATTTCCCCCATGCCCCAGAAACCCTGGAGTGCAAGTCCTTATGGAGCCCTTTATGAAGGATGTCAGAGCATTTTATAGCATGTTTGAAGAGATGGGGAATCCCTCTGAGAACACTCAAGATCTACGGGCCCTTTGACACGAGAGAATCATGGCCCACCCCAGTGCAGAAACTGTGAGGAAGATTGAGCCCTTGGGGAGCAGTACACAAAGTTTTTGAAGAAAGACGGAACTTGCACAAAGCATTTTAAAGAAACATCCCCAAGAAAAGTTGCTTCAGCGGCCACAGCCAAGAGCAGTCAAGCAGCAGATCCAACTCGCCGCAGTGAAGGGACTGTAGTCTCTTCTCGAGGCTGTATATTCCCTGTCAACACGTGATGGGGATCGGACAGTTCTTCTCCCACGAGAACCGGGAGCCCCCCCAGCATATCAACAGGAGGGAAAAATGCATTTTGGGTCAAAGCGATCACTACACTGCCGAAACGACCAACCGAAACCCCAAGCGCACCTGGGGTTGATCCCCAATCCTTGCGGAGCAGCTTTTTCTCAAAGTCAATCCCGTAACGGCAAAAACTTTGTAAAGTATTTAACCAGTTTTCCACCTTAATTCCCCTCAAATGAAAAGGTCAAAGATCGACCTCGTCTGGGATGTAATTACCGACAGCTGAAAAACACGACCAGACAGAAAAAGGGGGAAGGGGTCAGGAAAAGGGGTGGATCCCTCACCGTCTGCCTAAGAACGGGAAGGGCTTCCTTCGTGTGGATCAAAACAAGACTGAGCTCTTTGGGTTTCTGTCACGAGAGGCCATCGTTTTTTCAATAGCAGATGGGAAGGAAAAGTAGCAACATGTGGGAAATGAGGTCTGTGCTCTCCTGCCCCGGGCCGACTTGCCAGCCTCGCCCCATGTTCACACAAGGAGGCGGGGCACTCGCCCGCTTTAAATGGGCAGTGCTGTGCAGAAGGGGGGTCAGAAAGGTGGCCCTACGCATGTGGATATGTTTTGTGGTACTGGTGTGGCTTCATTCAAACAAATAATCCTGACGAGCTGTAGATAGCCCTTTTACTGGATCCCGCTTTCCGGTACATAGCTGTTCACCAATGGCTGCCCCCATGAAAACCCAAACAATGTGTACTCTCCCCATTTCCATACCCCACAGGGTGCGACCCCTGTGTCTTCTTTCGCTGGCAGAGGGAAAAAGAGCCCGGGAGCTTTGGAAAATGTTCCCCCAGGTGACTGATGCCTTTAAAGAACCTTTCGCATGCCCAAGGAGTGGTGAGGAGTCAATGTCACTGCTGGAGCCTTCGTGTGCGATGTATGACCGCACCAGGACACTGGAAGTGAACGATGTAGGAAACAGCTTTCGCACAAAAGTCTAGGGGTCTAGAAAAATCCCCCCAAAAGCAGGCAGCACTCCAGCAGAAATCAAGCGTGCATCTCTCCAGGGCAACTGCTGGAACCAAACTCTGGGCCTGAATCCAGAGTTACCAAAACCATTGACGGGGGTGGACAAAAGGGGGCCCGGGGGCAGCCTCTTTTGGGCGACAAGCAGAGGCTCAAAAATCTTGCCATAATGATCCACTGCGGGGTGCAAGAAGGGGTGTACCGGCCCCTGCAAATGACCAAAGGGTGACTCAAGTGCACTGCATTTTGTGATGTTGGGGAGACTGTTGGGGCAATCAGGGGCACCTTTATATTTTTGGTCTTATGGATAATGTGTGGTATTACAGTACCCGGTATGTACTAACATTGTCGAGGTAATGACCCCACTGTACTTTAAGCTATAGACTATGTTTAGGACATTGAAAATTAAAGTTGAAGATGATCTTACAACACATTTAGCATCTGTTCGGACACCACAATAACCTAAATGTGTATTTCAATAAATTTTTTTTCTGAGGTCATGAAAACCTATTAAAAACACTTTTTCAGTCATGGTTTCATCCCGTGAATTATAAATAGGGGTCTCCGAAGATAAAGGCCAAACATGGCAAAAATACCCCTTTTAAAGTTCCCAAAAAAAGACAAACTGCACCCGAATCGTGAAAAAAAAACAATTCAATTAATTGAGGTCATTGACCCCTCACTATCCTCAGAGGTCAAATTGACTTACCCCCCCGATTGAAAATGAACCTTAGGCATGTACAACACTGGTAAAAATTTTTTGTTTGTCATAATTTTACCCCAAATTTTTATGATTTGCTGCACTGCATGGGTGTGAATAGTAAAATTTACGGGTATGCACGGGAGGACCCATCAACCAATATCAATTTTTTTCCCCAGGTTTGTGTTTCCATAGAGCGAATTCACATAGAACAACCTCATTTTTTCAAACAATTTTTCCCTTTTAGTGGGGACTTAGTGTATGCAATGAAAATTGAAAAAAACCCTGAAAATTCTAAGAAAACAAAGTGGATGAAAAAACCTTACAAAAAGTTTATGAGCTATACCTCATGTATCATTTTATTCCCCGTGTCAGTGAGGCAGGTTAGTATTGGGGGAGGCATGGGGACAAGGATTGGGTGGAGTCAGTCTGGCCCGTGTTCATCAGTTGGCGGATGTGGGGGATCAGACCGCTGGCTCCAGTTGCTTGAGTCAGTGGGGGCCAGATCCTCAACCAGTGGTCACACTTGAACTACCCCGACCCTGAAAAAAATTTAAACAAATGATAGCCTCAACTTTGAAAAATCGTTCATTTAAACACTCTTGCTCGGTGGTTAGGCACAAAAAGCCCGATGTGATGCTTTAAAAGTCAAAAGATATAACTACCCCAAAAAGGCGCCATACAAGTCGACTCTTTGAGCTGAAAAAATTTCAAAAACTAGGGGTCGACTTTTACGGCAAAGGATAAAAAAGCGAGCCTTTACCACCGAGTGGCAAACAAGTGGATCAGCATATAACAACGTGTACACCCCTTACCCTAACCCCGCAGGTTATCACAAAAATTTCCCCCCTAAAACTTGTGTTCGTGAAAATTTCTTAACATATTTAACTCAAGTTTTAAAATATAAATAATAAAAAAACCCATAATATTTTAGTTTATTCAACACAAAACCATAGGGTGTTTCCAAAAGAATACAAGATTGTAAACATGACGGAACGCCACTGAATCCAAAAGGCCAGCCAGAAACTACAAAATGCGCCACGCCCGAGCAGTCCCAAAGGGCGCTCTCCAATGCCTGGTTTCTCCCGAGCGCCTACAGACTTATAAGGCAAGATAGGCCTAACCCGTAATCTTGAGCTAAAAACTTGAGGTCGATTTTACCCGCAAAATTTTCGGGTAAGTAAAAAATTCCCAAAAAAAAAAAGTGCGTCTCAATTTTTTTTTAAATTTCTCCGTATCGCTATTAACAGGTTTTTTTTGATATGATAAGCATATAATATTTTATGATTATTTGAAAGAAAGAAGAGCAATAAGTAGATTTTACGGACTGAACTGTTTGACGTGTAGTATAAGGTTCACATCAAGTTAGCAAAATATAAATTAAGATAAATTATATTGTGGGATGCAGCATTCAAAAAAATTTGGGGGTCAAAAATATGATGTTATGTAGTGAGTCGGAGTAATTTGTTGGAGGTTAACGTAACAATCAAAACACGCAGGGAAGTTTACTTACCTTTATTAACACCTTTTTTTTTTTGGGTAAACACAAAAAATGTGAAAAGGGAAAATTATACGGTGAAGCTTAAACATCCATGCCCCCCTAGGGCCAAAAAACCTTTCAAGTAAGGGCTAGAACCACTACAGTTTTTATTTTAAAATTTAAAACAACCCAATTTCCGGCCTCGATTTCCCCGGGTACGGATTTTCCGGACAAAATCCGAGGCGAGGATTGTCAGAGTCTCGGGCAATTTTTTTTGTTTTGTTTTATTATAATTTTTTTTTTATTATTATTTTTATTTTTTTTATTTTTTACGTTGAAAAAGCCGTCCTGTTCGTAAATTTACCAAGTTTTCCGGCGGTCCCAGCGTTCCCCGTCACCCTGGACAGTTTCCCCGCCTCACCAGGTGGCGCATGCTCAGCGGTGTATTGTTTTAAATTTGGGGCCCCAAAAAATTACGGTTTATCTGCACAGCCTCCCAGTCACCTGAATTTCCCCCTGCCCCCGGTGCAAGAACATTTCGAGATATTGAACACTTTTGCTGCCTCCCCCCAGGTGGGAGCTGCTCAGGGTCGTATTTTTTACATTGGGCACACAACACCCCGGTTCCCTGCACAGCCCCGTTTGTCCCCTGGGGGGAGAGCTGAGAAGTGCCATAGAGTAAGGCGAAAAGAGCGCCTTACCCCTTTAGGGCTTTTTTTAACGGCCCCCCGCTAAGGACCGACAAAGCCCATGTACAGTCGATATTTCAGGGACTTTTTTCCTGCCTTAACCCCAAAGCCATATGGCGTGGGTGGTCCGAGAATCCATTTGCCCAAAAACCTTGCCTATCTGAGCGCTGCTAGGCGCTTCGACCCAAACACAAGGCTTGAACACTTCTCTGTGAAGAAGGAATTTTGTCCCTCCCTCCTCACCCAAACACTTATAGCAAAGGGAAAACGCTTCCCCCCCAAAAGCCCTTTCATCAAAGTTTGACGTTCAACGAAGGTTTTTACCCTTATGTATTTTTGCATTGGGAGTTTCCATAACCCTGATAATCGTTAAGGTGTGCCGATTCCCGGGGCATGAGTGAAAATTTTAAAGAACCAAAATTCCAGGAATAAGGAGAGAATAAAAAAAAGGTAAAAAAAAAGTTATACACGATTTCATTTTTTATTATCTTATTTAGGTATGTTTTTCTGAATTTTTTACATCATGATATGCATAATGTTTGTGAAAATGATGTTGTTCGTGTCCTAAAAAATCATCTGGAGTATGATAATACGTAAATAGTACAACATTTTTGTGGGGCGGAGCACTGCCGCCCCCCGCCCCCCCCTAAAAAAACACAACACATTTTTATCACCCGATAAAACACCCTAATGCCGCTTTTGTCTTTACGATCAAATTCATAACACTTGCAACACTATTAATACGAAACACAAATTGTTACGTTTTAGGAACTGAAAAAGGCTGTATTTTTTTAAAACAGAAGATGAATGTCTCTCAAAGGCCCCAGCAGCTCCAAGTAGGGTCTGACAGGCCTTAGTTTTCAGACCTTTTGCGGTGCCAAAGGCAGAATCTCGACTGAGCAATGCGGTGGGAGGGCGTTTTGCCTTTCCACAGGCGCCCAGTGGATAGGGCGGCCTAGCCGGTTTAGCATCTGGCCCTGATCCCACTGCCCTGGTGCAGGAAAAGTCTCTTTAGATATGAAACTTTGGCCTCCCGCCAGGTGGTGCATACTCAGCGGCGTAAAGTCTGCGGGCGGGGTAGTTTATATTTTCGGTTGCCGGACGTAAAACTAGAGTAGGATAAACCCCTCCCCCCGGGGGGGGGTAATGGATCGGGGTATATAAAATATATATTATATAATATAAATATTATATATATATATATATAAAAATATTATATATATATATATATTATATTTTATAATTATTAAAATATTATATATATATAAAATATATATATTATTTACATTTTTTTTAAACTTGCGATTCCCCGGGCTTTTGCGGTTCCCGGCCCCGTGTCCCCCTATTTGTCGGGAAATCGAGGTTTGTGTGTATATGTAATAAGCCTTAAATCCCATTACTTCTCATAAAAAAAACCTTATGACTGCATAAATATCGTATGTAGAGTGCACGTATAACAAAGAACTTATATACTGCTCCAGTCTAGAGACTTTTTTTATTTTTTTATAAACAAACACATCAGATGAGATCTTGATCTTAAGTCAGCGTAGTTAAGACTGTTGCTGACATGTTTGTTTACAGCCTACAGACTTAAACAAAACCAGGGCACCAAAAATCAGGGCAGGAACAGTGTACAAATCCTTTGCCAAACATACATCATGCGAGCTTGTGCATCTTATTAGCCATCAGGTAACATAAGAACATAATAAAGTAAGGAAGCTACAAGAGGCCGTGAGACCTACACGAAGTAAGTTCCTGTTACTTACCTCTACCTATATCCACCTCTCTTCCCCATCCATGAATTTTTCCAGACTCCTTTAAAAACCCCAATAGATTCCGCATTGACCACCTGACGGCTGAGTCCATTCCAATCATTCACCACCCTATTTGCGAACCAGTTTCTCCCAATTTCCTTTTTAAAGCTACGCTTTTCCAGCTTAAATCCGTTACTTCTCATTCTACCCTGCTTACTAACCTTAAGAACTTTTCCTACATCGCCTATATTGCATCCCTTTATCCACTTAAAAACCTCTATCAGATCGCCCCTTACTCTACGCCTCTCGAGTGCGTGTAAATTTAATAGTTTCAATCTCTTCTCATAACTAAAGTTACGCATTCCATGAATAATTTTGGTCATCCTTCTCTGCACTGATTCTAATAAGGAAATATCCATCCTGTAATATGGAGACCAAAACTGAAGCGCATAGTCTAGGTGAGGTCGGACTAGAGCCAAATAAAGCTTTAGAATAACTTCAGCACTTCTACTTTTAACACTCCTGGTAATAAATCCTAACACCCTGTTGGCTCGATTTCCAGCCTCAATACATTTATTCCTAGGACGGAGGTTGAGCTTACCTCACTCCTAGATCTTTCTCACTCTCTGATCTTTTTAGCGATACATTGCGTATGGTTTTACCTATTACCAGGATTTTTCTACCAACATTCATAATGCTGCATTATCAATATAAATTCAAACTGCCCACTCATTTTATTTATCTAAGTCTCCTTGCAAAATTTTTTACATCAGGGCTGTGATCTAATAATCCTAAACCTTACCTTAGTATCATCCGCAAACTTTCTGATATCACTAAATAATCCCACTATCCAAGTCGTTGATGTAAATAAAAAATAGTAATGGACCAAAAAAGACCCTTGTGGAACCCCCCTCGTTACCGCCCCCCCTTTTTGATTTTAGAACCATTAATTGTAACCCTTTGTTGCCCATTACTTAGCCAAGCTCTAATCCAACGAAGAACCTTCCCATCTATTCCATGAGCCTTAACCTTATTTAAGAGTCTACCATTTTGGCACCTTGTCGAATGCCTTACTAAAATCCAAGTACACTATATCATAATCCCCATCATTATCTGCTGTTTCATAAACTTTTCCCATAAAAAACCCAAAAAATTAGTGAGACATGATTTACCTTTGGTGAATCCAGTTGTGAATCATTTACCAAACTATGCTTTTCAAATGCTCTCCCAAAGTTTTTTGCAATAACAGCTTCCAATAATTTACCTACCACTGACGTCAGACTAAAAGGGTCAATAATTTGACATTAATCCTCTATCTCCCTTCTTAAATATGGGAACTACATCTCCCCTTTCCCCCACATTAACGGCACTTCCCCTGGATCAATCAATTTCCTAAAAATATGCACTAACGCATCACTAACAACCCCTTTGCTTCTTTTAGTCCCCTGGGATACACTTCATCTGGTCCTGGGGAC
>JACEEZ010023730.1:0-12500 GCA_016584305.1 Chionoecetes opilio | reverse complement strand
GTTAAGAAGCAGATTGGAGTTAAGAAGAATAGAACCTCGACCCACTTTTTGATAATAGACAAACGGAGGTCCTTGTCTGGCACATTTCCCCCATTTTTTGGCCTTACGATCAATCAATCCTCAAAGGCAAGATAGCGGGGTTCGCAAGGGTTACCAAACTGTTATTTGTCACCCGAAAATAACTCTTACATTCCATGTTCAGTCTGCTGCCGTAGGACTGCAAGCGGAGGTGGGAGGAGCCTTCATTCAATTATTTCACTCCGAAACTCAATCCTGATATGAGTCCAAAGGCCGTTTTTCCCCGTCCCGGCCTGGGTGTCTTGGTGTTGGTGGCCTGCGCTGCCTCACGCCAAGGCCGCGCGTTGCTCTGCAGCCTGATAGCCATAGGGGCGTTGTGCTCCTTCACGCTTGTATAGTGTTTTCTGCCCTATGCGCCACCAGCAGCAGGAGCAGCAGCAGCGGGAGGCCGCATGTGTGTGTACTTCGATCAGATCACTTTAGAGGCTTTGCCTAAGAGGATCTCTCTCTCTCTCTCTCTCTCTCTCTCTCTCTCTCTCTCTCTCTCTCTCTCTCTCTCTCTCTCTCTCTCTCTCTCTCTCTCTCTCTCTCTCTCTCTCTCTCTCTCTCTCTCTCTCTCTCTCTCTCTCTCTCTCTCTCTCTCTCTCTCTCTCTCTCTCTCTCTCTCTCTCTCTCTCTCTCTCTCTCTCCTTGTCGGTCACCGGAGAGGCCGATCGGAAATGTTTGTAGATTTACTGCGTTCAGGTCAGGTTAATTCCCTTCCCATTTTTTGTTTCTCTCAGTCTACCCTTAACGTGTCATCGTGTAGTTTAAGTTGTAAGGTCTCTCCTGTGTAGTGTCATACCTTCACTGTTACTCTGATAGCGGCTCTGGTACAAGTGCAGCGCTGCCAGATTAAACCAGCATTCATTAGTTAATGATGAACGCAAGAAAAATAATAGTGCGTTAAGTTACTCACTTTGCAAACTGACTCTCGGAAATCACTGTTGACACTCTGCCTTGGTATGTCACCATTGGTGCAACAAGTTACTCATCACTTGTGGTCAACACCTCGCACTTGTTAACACTATTTCAACCTCTCACGAGTTTTTACCGTGTTAATAATCCACAGTCACTCAGTCACCAATCAAATTTTCTTTCTCTATTCTTGTACTACTTATATATGACCACCATTTCCTTGTCTTGAAGTTTTCAGTTCAATATTTATGTTTTGAAGTCTTCATCGCCAGTTTTATTCATGTTGACTGATCGGGGCTTCACTGAACGGCCTTGCCAAGACTAAAAATTTACAGGGAAGTGATACAAATTAAATTGTTTAAAATGATGCAGTTATTTGGTAATCATAAGTATCTTTGGTGCATCATTTTAATAATTCTTGATATATTATATTATTTCCCGTGGAGAAATGCGAGGCATGTGGATATATTGCATTAAATACTACCTCCCATGCACTTATTTTTTAGGGGATCTAATTAGAACTCAGTATTGCTGTTATTCCCCCCTTCTCCCCCTGCAAGCACTATTTTTGGCGGGAAGGGGTACTGAGAGAAAGGGGGCAGACTAAAATTGATTCAGAATCAGGGGAGGTGAGGATTTAGGGGGAATTGAGAAAAAAGAGACTAAGAAGGGGGATGAAAAAGAGAAAGAAAACGGGTGGGAAGGTGAGTTGCGGGAATGGGGGAGGGAAGAGTAAGGGGGTAAAGGGGAACATATTGAGGATGACGAGAGGCAAGGGTTACGGAGGGAGGGAGAAGAGGGAAAGAGGGAAAGCTTATTTGAGCATCGAAAGAGGGGAAGGTTATAGTGGGGGGAAGAGAGGGCTTGTGTATTTATGAAAATAAGCGAAGGATTAATGGTGATTTATTTTTAACTTACTTATAACCTTCTCTTGTTATGAAAATGTGCTACCAATGCACTCTATATAAATACTTTTCCTGTCCTCACGCAGCCCACACTTCTGCTCTACCAACCTGCATACCATATTATCATCATGAGCCTGCATGATCACTACCTCCTGCACTTCATATATATTCTGATTGGTGCTTAAAATGGCCTACTTTTCTCACAGCCTGCACTTTCAATGGCTTACACTTAATTCCCGCTACATGTAAACACTCATATATATTTGTATAGCCTCGGCCATAGAGTACTATACTCTTGAGTGCAGACTGAGGACAAAAGATCCGCTCTTCCATCGCGTAGTAAGCCAAGAACAGAAGACGCTTTTAACACATCGCTACATCTAATATAATACATTTTCTTTAACAAATAAGAATATTTACGGTACAATGAAGGTATGAGTATTGATATTCTTAAGATATGATAATATTTCCATAGGAAAATACAATAATCATTGTGGCCTTCCGGTACGATAATTTTGCTGCCTGTAAAGCGTTTGCCATTCAGTTCAAACCTCGCCTTAGGGTTGTCAAGCCGTGGAGTAACGTGCTCTTGACCAGGCTCTATTTATTCATACTACACTCTTAACAATGGTTTACAAGTGTTGTGTTGTGGGATGCAAGACAAATTATGTCTCTACAAAATCTCAGGAGGGAGGAGGAGCCGATTCAAAGTAGAGAAGTGTCTTTTCTATACAGCAGCTACCACCTCAGCCTCCACCTTACCTACCCCTTGTACCTCAGCTACAAGGAATGCAAGGTACATGAAGGAGAAACTTTTCCTTATTTATTCGTTTTTTTATTCGGTTAGGGTAGGTTAGACACTGTGGATATTTCACTGTTCATATTTACTCAAAACTAGGCACTCGTGGAGAATGTGGTTGAGACAGTTGTCGGCGGAGAAGCCATTGTACGCCTGGCAGCTACGCGTCCCCCCTGTAAGACAAAGGGGGGACGCGTAGCTGCCAGGCGTACAATGGCGTGAGAACGGGGCCTTAAGCACCTGCCTGCTTGCCTGCATCTCAAGAGAGCAGCCCGGAGCAGGTGTAGAGCTTCAAACTTTTTTCATAGCGACCCAGTTTGATTTTATACATTCACGACCCTATTATACGTCTGTAGCTGCTTTCTCTTTCCGATGTGATTTTTTTTTACAATTACATACATACATATGCATATAAATCTGCATACATATATACATACATACATGCATTTATGTATTCAAAATAATTGCATATGTTTGAGTGTGCCAATGTAAATTTTATCTATTAAAAGTATTTTAAAAAAATATGTAGAAGTGCTCTGTAAATTGTAACTACGTAAGTAGAGAAAAATAGTATTAATTGATTGACAAGTGAAAATTATGCCCAAAACTGGTCACTTAATGTTTTTTTCTTTCTTTAACTAGGGTGGATTTACAAGCTCAGGCCATGGAGCAACTGGAGACAGAATTATGGGTCACTGAGAAGATTGCCGACTTCAACGATCTCTGCAACAAGGTCAACGATCTAAGCTTCCTTAATAAAGACTTCAGGTGATAACTTTTTGCCGGAATAATGTTTTTCTTAAAATCATGTAAAAATCATTCTACTTTGTATCTAGTTAGAGAAACATTTAAATGATTAACTATTGTTATTTTGTGAGTGGTTTTTTTTTTTTTTTAAAGGAAAAATATAACATCCATTTTCGAATTTTTATATATAATAACAATTTGAAGAATTTTCTTAAAAAAATATTACTAGTGCTTTTTTTCTTATTTTCTTGTTTGAAAACCCATAGAAGTAAACACATATATAGATATATATTTAAAAAAAAATTCAGTCTATATACAAAACCACTACATTTATTTCTTGTCTCAAATTTTAATATTTAAACGTTATCTCTCATCATTCGCTACAAGCAATAATGACGTAATATTTTAATTATGTCATTACTGACAAACCATTGCTGTACTTCTCACTAGTTCTAAAACTGTTCCAGGCACCGAGTGAGACACAAGACTGTGGATTGAGCTTACCAGCGAGCTCTCAGCTGTCAGGCAGTTTGTCAAGGATGCCGACGAGGAGGTGGCTGAGTCCTTGTACGAGAGCCTCGTCAGTACTAAAACAACGTGAAGGCGAGCCTGTCTAGTACAGTGTCTACGAACCACCTGACATGGCTAAGGCAGCCCTGGGCCACATATCTGGTTACCTTGACCACAAAGTGACCAGGATGTCAAGGTGCGACGACTGCATTACCATCATGGTGGACAGGGATGGATTCGAGCTGCACGTTAGCGTTGAATGGGAAGAGGAAAACAGGTGCACCGACGAGTTCTTGCTCATGACTAGGACCTTGAACAGGGGAGGCCTCAAGCGCCCCACTGAAATGGGCGTCAACCTCACTTTAGGTGTCTGTCAGGTCTGGAGGCACACCATTAATGACCCACTGAGGAGGGGAAAATAATTTTCTAGAGACAGTGCACTAACAGTTTTTCAAGTTCTTGTGAAGAGGTTTGTGGGTGACTACTTAGAAGTGAGTGAATACAGATGTGACAGTGGGCACCTCCGGGTGGAATCGAGACCACCGAGAGACAAGGCCTGGTACATCGCCCGTGACGTCACACCATAAGGATACCACCCGCTCCGCTCCCCGTACAAGTTTACCTACCTAATATAATGTTTATCAGTATAAAAGATATACTGTTATCTTCGGAAATGTTTATTCTATAATATTATCAAATAAAAAACCGTAAAACACACAAAGAAAATGCCATTATGAGACTTTCAAGAAATATGCATTAACTTAAACTCTTCGCCATTAAATATTTTGCTCGCAAACATTTTACATGGAGAATATCAATAGAAGCGGAGCTTAATTAGCTTTCCATTGATATATTTAGTTTAGTGATAAATGAATTAGCGGCATGCATAAATTAGCGTTAACTAAATATAAAAAATCATGAAATCGGGTAATTTCCTACCCAATATATGTTTATCAGTATAAAATATATACTGTTATCTTCGGAAATGTTTGTTCTATAATATTATCAAATAAAAAACCGTAAAACACACTAAAGAAATGCCATTATGAGACTTTCAAGAAATATGCATGAATTTAAAAACTTTTCGCCATTTAATATTTGTGTATTTTTTTTTTACATGGAGAATATCAATAGAAGCGGAATCTAATTAGCTTTCCATTGATATATTTTCTTTTCTGATAAATGAAAAAGAAACCATGCATAAATTAAGCGTTAACTAAATAAATAACATCATGAAATCGGGGTAAGTTTTTCACGCTTGTGATGTTATTCTATTTATCTTAACACTAATTTTATGCTGTTCCTAATTCATTTAACGAGAGAAAGGAAATATAGTCAACATGGAAGCTAATTAATTTGCGCACTCTATTTGTATTCTCCATTGTAAAATTTTGTCCACAAAATATTCAAATTGGCGAAAAGTTTAAGTTTCCTGCATATTTCTTGAAAGTCTCGTAAATGCATTTCGCTTTAGTGTGTATTTTACGTTTTTTATTGGATAATATTAGTGAGGAACGTGTGTATCATTTCCGAAGATTACCACACAAACGTATACATCTATCTATTACTGATGAGGGTCATATATTTGGTTGAGGATATCATTACCCGAGTGTGTCATTGTTTGTGGTATAATTTAGTTAACGATAATTTAGGCATGTGCCGCTAGTGATCTTCATTTATCACTAATCACAAATATATACATGGAAATCTAATTAAGGATGTCGCGTGCGTTCATAAAGATTGACAGTTCTCCATGTAAAGGGGGAGTGTTTGCGAGCAATATGGGTGGGAAAAAAAGGGATGGCTAGATGCTTATAAACTAACGTACAGTATTTCTTGAAAAGTCCTCATAAGTGGCATTTTCTTTGTGTGTTTTGTGGACTGGTCTTTTTTATTACGCATAATTTAAGAACATGCGCAGTTGCCGAGATAACACGTATGATCTTTTATACTGAGAACATTATAATTAGGTAAGGTAACTTGTACGGGGACGGAGCGGGTGGTATCCATATGGTGTGACGTACGGGCAATGTACCAGGCTTATCATCTCGTGGCCACGGTGGATACGTGCTGCCAATGGTGACGATAGACACTATTGCAAAGTTGGCTTGGCATCAACCTTGTCCCAGGGACGCGACAGTTCTGTGCACAAGGGCAAGCGAGAAGCAGGGAGCCTAGTGGGGAGGATATGAGGCGACGACACTAGGAAGAAACGAAGTTTACGTGAATGAAGGAGTAGAGAGCAAACGTGACTGTGCCTGCTTCAACGCAATCCCTCTGATTATCCACAAAAGTCTTTGTTGTGTTTATATAACATAGCTACCGACACCCCGTGGTAGTCTCTGCCAAGCTCGCGCATCGGGCTTTACAAATTAATCTCATAACATAATTGCTGTGTTTCAATTGTTTTCAAACACTTAGAATAATTCATAGTACTATCACAACCTTGAGGTGGATAAGCAGGCTTTCCTAATATATATAATAGATATATATATATATATATATATGATTATATATTAGTATATATATATATATATAGATATATATATATATAATATATATATATAATATATTTATATATATATATATATATATATATATATATATATATATATATAGTAGTATACTATATATATATATATATATATACTATATCTATTATATATACATAGTATATATATAGTAGTAGTATAGTTAGGTATATATATTATATATACTATATATAATATTATATGTATAAAATAATATATATATATATAGTTTAGGAAATCTATGGTTAAATTTCAGGTAAACATCTAGTCTGGATGAGTTTAAGACAAATGTATTTCTCAAGTAGCCTTATGAGGTGTGAATTGGTGACACTTCGTTGTATTCTTTCTGACTCCCACATCTAGATCTGCAGCTAATCTTTTTCGGAGCTGAGGCGTACAAGTCTTCAGCAATGGGCAAATAGTAAGTACTATAGTCTGAAGGCTACGCATGGTAAACTTTCAGCTCAATATCTCTTACAGTGAGAGGATATGTTTTAACGAGCATAGAAACATACTTGGCTAATTTGTACATAAGACACATAAGAACATAAGATAAACTAGGTAAGCTACACGAGGCCCGCGTGGCCTACACGTGTACGTGAATTAGTTCGCTGGTCCTAAGCATTACCTACATCCACATTTCACCCATCAATAGAAACGATCAGCCCTGCGTGTTTAAGGCTCCTAATGACTCACACACTAAGCTAGTCCTGTCTGACATGATACTATCTCCATTCATTCACCACCCTATTTTGTGAACTCAGTGTTTTCCATATATTCCTTTCTAATCTACGATTTTCCAGCGTTGGCAGATCCGTTACTGATTACTTCTTGTCTACCCTGGTTAAAAGCCAGTAAGGACTTTGCCCTACTTTCCTTTATTAAATCCCTTACGCCACTTAAACCTTTCTATGCTATTCTATGCTATGCTAAAAACTTTACTCTGCGTCTCTCGAGTGAGTGTAATTTTAAGGTAAGCTTCAAACATCCCTTTTTCATGTTCTCCCATAACTAAGGGTTACGGCAATCCCTCTGTTCATTTTGTCCTCCTTCTCCTCATTGTTTTCTAACAAGGCTATATCCATCTGGTAATATGGAGAACCATATTGAACCGCATAGTCCTAGGTGAGGCCTGACTAGAGGCAGATAAGGCTGTAGAATAATTTCCGCACTTGCTACTTTTTATGCTGCACTGTCTGGTAATGAATCCTAATACTCTATTTGCTCTATTGCTTGCTCAATACATTTGTTTCCTAGGTTTCGGAGGTCTGGCTCACCTTCACTTCCCCAAGGATTGTTCGTTTTTTTTTTTTGTTCACTTCTGATCGTTTTCTCATCGATACATTGGCTTTTGGTGATCATTACACGAGTGTTTTTTCTACGAACATTCATTAAGCGCTGAACTTGATCATTACTAAACTACATCTGCCATCTGACTGCCCACTCTTTATGAAGGTTTATGCTTCCGTCCTCCCTGCAAATAGTTTACATCAGACTGTGATCTGATAAATCCTAACCTACCTAGTATCGCAGCAAACTTGCTGATTCACTGCTAATTCCCACTATCCAAGTCGTTGATGTAAATTAAACAGTAGTAAGGACCACAAAACAGACCCTCGTGGAACTCCCACTTGTCACCCGTCCCCATTCATATTTAGAACCAATTAAATTGTAACCCTTTGTTGACTTTACGTAGGCCAAGTTCGATCGAATGAAGAACCTTCCATCTTAGTCTGAAGGCCGCGTTAGTCACTTCTCTTTAGAGTCCGCTCCGTCAGGTGGCAAGGGGGGGTTGGGAGACATGACATCGGTCGGAATGTGGCAGCGTGTCCCTTGTTCAGTCGTTCAGAGTGGTGTCCGAGTCCCGCCTAGTTTCGTGCTGACAGTGGCGGGCGCTTTGTTTAGCAATAACCTTGTAGTTGGTACTTGCAAAGTGTCCTAGATAGGATGAAAATTATATCTTATTTAAGAGTTCCCGCTCCGTGTGGATCTTTGTCAAATTCGTTACTAAAGTCCCAGATATATTATAGCATAATCGGCTTATTCATTTCTGCGTCCTCATAAATTTTCCTATAAAAGCTCAATAGTTGGTGAGACATGACCTCAGGGCCCTTGGGTGAATCCATCTTGTGAAATCATTGATCGGAAGCAATGATTTATCTAAGTGTCTGCTCTAGAGTGTTGTTGTTCGCAATAATAGATTCCAATAATTTACCCAACACTGATGTTGAACTTACTGGTCGATAGATTTGACTTTAGGTCCCTCTGTCTCCCATTCTTAAATATGGGAGTACCATTTCCTTCCGCGACAATAATGGCACATCGCCTATGTCAACAATTCCTAAAAATGTGCACTACGACTCACTAACAACCTCATTGCATTCCTTTAATACCTGGGATACACTTATTCGTTCCCTGGCGGATTTTAAAATTCTTCGATTTTTCATCTATACCCTCCTAAACCGATTTCTCTAGTTTTATCACAATATCTTTGAGTTTCCCTTATCGCTTCCTTTGAATTTGTTCACTATCAGTGATCGTCTGTGTATCCTCCTCCATATAAACACTTAAGAGATAATAATAGACTTCTAACACATAACCGTCATCCGTATTTAAAAAGAGAGGATGATTCCCCGATGGGGCGGTGGATGGGGGGGTGTCACTTCAGGGAATGCGATTCGATACAGATGGTATGACTGGGCGGAAATCTGGGGGGATTTGCTCCAAGGGCGCCACAGTTCGAAGAAGGGGGGATTCATGGTGGGGATGGGTGTTTCGCCTAGTTTCAGGGACATGGGGGATTTTTCATGGGGGGATTTGGTTGTGCAACACCTGTGTGACGTCATAGGAAGGGGTTTGGGATTTTAAAGGGGGTGAATGGTGTGGTGTCAACCTGTCAGGGGGGGGGGGATTTATTTCCTGCATATGGTGTATAGAGGTGTCACCGAGAAAGTGGGGAAAAGGAAAGTGGGGATATAATCAAGGGTTGTGGTGAAGTTCAGCATGCCTAATTGGCGCATAGGGGTTTGACCACTAAGGATACATATTCAGGTGTGGTGTCTTCCCAATCGGGGTAGGGGATTGTGTGTCACTAGTGAAGTCAATGGGGTCAAGAGTGTTATTTCCATAATGAGGCGTAAGGGAGTTGTGGGATAGGGGGTGTCACTTCAGGGGGGGATGGGGAATTCATGGCTGGTATGGGGGTGTCACTTCAGGGGGGGATTCATGGGGGGGGATGGGGGTGTCACTTCAGGGGGGGGATTTTTTTCATGGGGGGAGAAATGGGGGGTTTCACTGTCAGGGGGGGGGATTCATGGTGGGATGGGGTGTCCACTTCAGGTGGGGGATTTCATGGGGGGATAGTGGTTTCACTTCAGGGGGGGATTCATGGGGGGATGGTGAGTGTCACTTCAGGGGGGGATTCATGGGGTGGATAGGGGGTGTCACTTCAGGGGGGGTATTCATTGGGGGGGATGGGGTGTTCACTTCAGGGGGGGGAGTTCATGGGGGGAATGGGTGTGTCACTTCAGGGTGTAGATTCATGGGGGTAGATGGGGGTGTTACTTCAGGGGGGGGTGGATTTCCATAATGGGGGGGATGGGGGTGTCACTTCAGGGGGGTAAGATTCATGGGGTGATGGGGGTGTCACGTCAAGGGGGTGGGTAGATTCTTGTGGGGATGGGGGTGTCACTTCACAGGGGGTGATTCATGGGGGGGATGGGGGTTCACTTCACAGGGGGGGTGGATTAATGGGGGAGTTGTGTCACTTCAGGGGTTATTCATCATGGGGGAATTGGAGGGTGTTACTTTCATGACTAGGGGGATGTTCTGGGGGGAATGGGGTGTCACTTCAGGGGGGGTGATTCATGGGGGGATGGTTTGTGGTCACTTCAGGGGGGTGATTCATGGGGGGATGGGGGTTTTCACTTCAAGGGGGGGATTCATGGGGGGGGGGGACGAGGGGGGAGGAGAATGGGGGTCTCCATTTCAAGGGGGGTTGGATTTCCAATGGGGGGATGGGGGGGTGTCACTTCATGGGGCGGGGATTCTGGGGGTAATGGGGGTGTCACTTCAGGGGGGTGATTCCATGGGGGGGAGATTGGGGGTGTCCCACGTCAGGGGGTAGATCATGGCGGGGATGGGGTGTTTACTTTCAGGGGGGGTAGATTCTTGTGGGATGGGAGTGTCACTTCAGGGGGGGGGGTAGATTCTGGGAGGATGGGGGTGTTCACTTCACAGGCATTCACGGGGGGGGATCACATGGGGGAAATGGTTGTGTCATTCCACAAGGTGGGGGGGGGGGGGTGGGGGGGGGGGGGATCCAGGTGGGGTGGGGGTCAGCAATTCAGGGGGGTGGATTCATGGGGGGATGGGGGTGTCAATTCAGGGGGGGTTCTGGGGGGATGGGGGTGTCATTAGGGGGGGGGGGGGGTGGGGGGGGGACCAGGTGTGGTACATCGGGGGGTGGATCTGGGGGGAAGGGGGGGGTCTCGGGGATAGGGGGGGGGGTTTGCCCCCTGGGGGGGTTTGGCCCAGGGTTGGGGGAAAAGGGGGTCAGGACCCCGGGGGGTAACCTGGGGGGCTTGGGGGGTAGATTGCGGGTGAGGGTAAGGGTAAAGGGGGCCGGGGGGGATAGGCCCTACCCCCTCCCTTGATTTTTTTTGTTCTGCCCCGGGGGAGGGCTAGGTTCCTGGGAAGTTGTACCAGGCCCATATCAAGGGTGGGGTTCCAAATGGCGGGAATTTGGCCTGAGAAGAGGGGATGCCCAACCTTCAGTGGCCCCTCTGCCCCGGAGTGCGGGAGCAAGGGTCCTGAGACGGCGTTGTGATCCTCGAGACCAATCACGCGGGGCTCCTCTCTCCGGATTGGCGGGGGTTTAGGGTCCTGAGCGCATTGTGATGCCTCAGGCCATACCCGCGGGGCTCCTGCTGCTCCGGAATGGCAGGGGGCAAGGGTCCTGGCGGCATTTTGTGATGCCTCGAGGACCATATCCGCGGGGCTCCTCGCCCGGGAAAGGGCAGAGAACTATGGTTCCGGGAGCGGCAGCTGTGATGCCTCGGGGAACCATATCACCGGGCCCCTGCTGCCCCGGGATGGCAGGGGGCAAGGTCCTGAACGGCAGTTGGATCCTCGAGGACCAATCCGCGTGGCTCCTGCTGCCGGATGGCAGGGGCAGGGTCCTGAACGGCGTTGTGATGCCTCGAGGACCATTCACCGTGGCCCCCCTGCTCCCGGAAGGGCGGGGGCAGGTCCTGAGACGGCTTTTGTGATCCCTCGAGGACCATATCACGGTGGCTCCTGCTGCTCCGAGTGGCAGGATGTCGGGGTCCTGAACGGCAGTTGGGTGATGCCTCGAGGACCATATCCACGCGGCTCCTGCTGCTCCGCAGTGGCAGGAGTGCAAGGTTCCGAGGGACAGTTTTGAGCCTTGGGGCCCATATCCACCGCGGCTCCTTCCGCCCCGGGGAATTGGGGGAGCTGAGGTTTTTCTCAAACCAAATACCCCGAAGCCCCTTTGGATTTTGGGTGGGTGTGCCCTTGGGAAACGTGGGGGGCCGGGCTGGTTTGGGGCTGGGGCCCATGTGGGGGGTTTTTTGTGGCACGTCCCATTTTTGAGGACGGGGGATGGTTGAGGGGAGGTTTCCCCCGTGATGGGTATTTCCCCCCAAAAAGCAGGGCCCGGCTTTAGGGGGAGGATCCCATTCCAACCCGGAGACACTTTTCGGTGTAGTTTAAAATAGGTCTCCATTTTTAACCTTTCCTCCCTTTTTGACGGGCACTCATATAACCTCACCAAATCCTGGGGGTGGGGAGGATACACTTCCTGTATCGCCCCCCCCCAGGCAACCCGCGACCACCAGCTTGCCGGGCGCCGGGCAACCTCAACACTGAGTCCCCCCCTCGGGGCTGGGAAAACCCCGACCACCACAGCCCGCCCTCTGTTAAACCCGCGGATGGACGATAATATAACCCCGTCATCGGGGCCCCCCCCGGGGGCCGGGACCCAAAAAAAAGGGGGGGGGCCAGGGGGGG
>JACEEZ010023728.1:0-31597 GCA_016584305.1 Chionoecetes opilio | reverse complement strand
AGCCACCCCAGGGCAGGTTGGGACTAGTGTGAGGAGAACTGGCGCATGCGCACTACAGTCAGGGGGAAGACGACCAGGTCTTCTGTGCGCTGATAAGACAAAAAAACCCAGATGGCCGACCATAAGCTAATAATTTCACGAAAAATTAAAAATTTTGCAATTTGCTGAAACAACTTTGGGGAAAATGAATGTCGTAAAAAACACTAAGTCGCCACTGCAAAATGTCACCAGGCCCCCTATATTACGAATTTTAGCACACTACGCCCCCTTGTAGTGTATGAAACATGTTGTAGCTATAGTGTTATGTGATAATGTAAAACTACTACGTGCCGCCTTTCAGTCTTCAGTGGAAAAACAAGTCTGTATGATGCTAAAATTTGAAATTAGGCCCTCTGCGCCCCTGCGACATTCTGCAGTGGCGATTAAGATGTTTATGCGGAAAATTAAATAGATTTTCATTCAATTTTTCATAGTCTCCCCCTGCTACGATTTCCCATTGGATGTCATCCCTTTGGTGTGTTTTGGGGGGGGAGGGAAAAAACTTGCGGGACGGTAGGACCCCCCATTTCTCCCCCAGCCCAAACCATATCACAGGTCTCCCAAGAGGGCGGAGTGAGTTGTTTAGTGATGTGCGCGAGTCGCCACCCCCATATTTTCCCCCTACTCGGCTCTTCACCCCTGGGCGGGAAGCCGCAAAAAAAGGTCGTACCCCAGCAACGACCATCTCCCCGACTCCCTAGAATTTTTTTTCCTTACGCGGAACACAAAGCCTCCCTCGGTGGGGTTAAAGCGTCGGAAGGCACTGATGGCTAGACGAGTAAGACGTCATAAAGCCCCATCTAGTCACCACCAAAAAAACTTTTTTAAAACTTCTCGCCCAATCACAAGCCAGCGAGACATATTTCCGGGCAAGAGGGCATGCCAACGCCTCTCCCGTCTCCAAACTAATCTCTTTTTTATTCGGGAAAGTTGCGTTTTAAAGGGGTTTTAATGTATCAATAGTAGAGTATAATAAGGACCTGTGTTACTGGTTTTTTTTGGTGGTAAAGTGTTTTGGTGGGTTGAAAAAGGAAATTTGTTATATGGGGAGGCCCCGCGGCAAGGCCTCTCCCCACTCATACCCCCCCTCAGTCCCTCATCAAACATCTTTAAACACCCCTTTTTTAAGGTGACAACGTGACTGATTAGACAATGACAAGTATAATAACATTCCCCCATAACACAAGTTTTATAAAACGATAATAAAACGTTTAAGCCGCCCAAACCTACAGTGCGGGGGAGGGCGTCCCGCCCCCACACTCAAAAATTTTGAGTAAAACCCCCCGTATCCGCCTCACCTTGCCCCCTGAAAGAAGACAGTCAGCTACTCCCACGCCTGTGATAGCACCATAGGATACCCGGGGATCATAGGATTCCTCAAGGGGGTTCCGTCCCCTACAAATATTACCAAAGAACTATCCCCTTGGTGAATTTGGTTTTGAATCCACCTCAGGGCTTCATGCTGCTGCTGCCAAAGGCCGCACTGCCAGACGGGATAAGACCCTTGCTTTTTTTCATCTTTTTACTCATATTTTGAATAATATCCCCCAAAGAAACAAGTCTACTTTCACCTAAAAAAAGATATTATAGCATACCAAGAATAATGATTGCCGGAGATTTCCGACCTCTGAAATACGGTCTTGGCGGGGCGTTGGCCTGTGCACGTTTACGCCCAAACCCCTACGATTTTTTCCGCGCTTGGGTTCCGTCGTGGGGACTTCCCAAAAAAGGTCAAAAAGTTTTTTTGGGCTTCCCTCCCGTTCTGCCCCCTTTTTGTTTCCCCAACTCTGGAGACGCATGGCGTAACCCCAAAACTAACCAAAGGAATTCTCAAAAAAAAACCCTCATTGTGTTTTCCCAACAAATTTACAGCAGTTAATAAAAATACGATACCTCTTACGAACGTAATTAACTATGGGTTTAAGAGTAAACTCACATACTGTTCAAAAAAAAAGGGAAAATGCATCGGCTCCTTTTTCCTCTTCCTTTATTATTTTTTCATATATTTAGAGCCTGAAATTTTTATATATTCAGCCAGTGTGAAGGCATGGCCGCATGGTTAAGGAGCGCCCCCTTTTAAGCCGAGTGGCGGTATGAGGATGCTGTCAGGTGGGAAATGAACTTTGCTTGTCCCGCTACAGGGGCAATAGCGGCCAAGAAAAGATCGTCCCCCACTTGGTGCTAGCTAGAATCTCCCTCTCTCTCCTCTCTCTCTCTCCTCTCTCTCTCTCTCTTCTCTCTTTTCCTCTCTCTCTCTCTCCCAAAGAGTACCAAAAACTACACATTTCACGAATCAATCTAGCATTAAGGAAACAGGGTAAGGAAAAAAGGTAAGCCTTTCTTCATGCAGTGTGTCGTAGGTGTCAGTGGTGAAAAGCCGTGACGTGACGTAGAGGGGTGAGCCCCACCACACTGATGCAGCGAATGAGTGATTTCAAACGCCAGAAGCTGCCTGAGGGAAGAAACTTTCGAAGCAAAAGGTTTTTAAAAAATCATTATCAGTTTTAAAGTCGTCTTAATAGGCCGTTTATACATGTTTTTGAACAAAATCCCTTTAACTGCGTCATATTTCATTGAGGTACAAGCTGACCCAAAGCTTTTACACACAAAAAACGCCTCAAGTTCTCATTCATCCCCACCTTTTTTGGGGATGTGTGTAGATGAAATTTTTTTTTTTTGCGTACCCCAAAAATATCTAAATTTTAGCAAACCATTTTTTTTTTTTTTCTGTAAGATACATTATGATACAGGGAAAATGCCAGTTACCTACTTGGACTCGCGGTGACGTCATGACCGAGAGAAGAATTCAGGTCGGATTTTGGCAGATATTTTTTTATGGTTTTGTCCCCCCCAATGGGAACGACGAAGGGGCGGGGCCCGTCACAATGTATTTTCGCGAGATCAGTCCCGCTGGGACGAACCAGGGCAGACTTCAGAGAGAGTTAAAGGGCAGGGGTCTGCTTTAATAGTTCCTTATTTTTCCCCCGGAGCCGGGGGGGGTTTGGTACGAGAAAAGGGGGTGGCGCACGGGGCGCTATGGGGGATCTTTTTCCGCTTGATAATACTCATTCGTAAGGTCTTCCCGCCATTTGGGGGAAGCAACCACCCCGGGGGGGGGGGTCACAAAAACCCCGGGGTACCCCCGGTCCCCTTACGGCTGGATGGACAAGGGCTTGAGTTTTCATTAGGAAAAAGGGAGCCATTATACCTTCACTGAGGCGGAGCCGTGCGCGGGGCGGTTAGTGGCAGTACCCGCCGGGTGTGGTGGGGCGAGGGGGTTGGGTGGGGTCCCCCTTTCACCACCGGCCCATACCCAAAAAAACCATCATGACGCATGGCATTGTTAATGGCCAATTTTTTTTGTATATTTGCCCTTTCAGTTTTGGTCAGAAAACTATATTACCAATTAATGAGTTTTTTTAAATGTTACGCCCTTTACACCCCCCCTTAGGCAGTTTTTAATTTAAACCCTTCGACGTCTTTAAGTAGTCAAAAATCTGCCCGCAGATCCCAAAACAGTGGGGTTTTCGAGGTCGTAAAGCAGGGACGACCCTCTCTGAATGTGCCCCAGGTTTTGGAAAACGTCGCAAAAAACGCGCTATTCTTTAAACCCCAGTGTGCAACTGGGGATAAATTGTTTTGATCAAAATCGTTATAATTTGATTTATTTGGGAAAAAAATTGCCTCAACCTTAAAAAAGAATTTTCTCTTACGAATTAAGCCGATTAAAACCAAAATCTGGACGGGTGGACATTTGCGAAGTGATTTGCTTTTGCCAAAAAATTTAACTGATAGAAAAAATCTAATTATAGTTTTGAAATCAGCATACCGAAAATTATCTAGTAACTCTAATTGGCTTCTGTAAAAAAATCTTTTTTGCCTATAAATGCCCCGGGCCATACAGGCCTCGAATTTCACCAATTTTTTTTTTTACCGGATTTTTCATGAAACGTTGTTCTCGTGGCTTTTTTTATGGTGATCACGAATAGGGCTTTGTTTTCCTAATTATGTACTAAAAGAAGTTTTTTAGCTTTGTAAAATTAAACCCCCAAATATTTTTGTACGCCTTTTAAAACCAAACTATGCTTCTGTGAGAAAATTAATAGAGCAGTTTATTGTTCTTTCCGGGAAAATTTTAAATTGTTGTTGAGATCATTTATACTCTGTATGATAATACAAACCCACCCAAATTTTTCAGCTGCTTATAAGGTCAAAATACTACCTTTTTTTGCGTTTTCCCCATTTTTTTACTAGTAATATTAACCCAGACCAAATTGCCTTGAATATTTTTATTAAGCTTCAGCGATCTACCCTAAGCAAACTATCCGTTTCTTTTTTGCTAAAACCGATACTTGAGATATAACAGTTTTATATTTTGCGCAACTTTGTGATGTTCACTTTCCAGCAGCTTCTGACGCACCATACAATATCTTTTTTATCGTGCAAACATTTATTTATGTCTGTTGGAGAGCATCTATGCAGAATGTATGCTACTATACCAACAGCAAATGTATTATTAGCAAGAGTGTGACGCAATGTATGGACTCACGTCCCATGGATTTCTGGAATATTTTTTCTCGGAATTGTGCCTAAAAGCACATTATTGCGCCTCATTTATCAATGAATTGTAATCTGTTACCTACCTTAATTAGCTACTTACCGTCAACTCCCTACTGCTTTCCACTGCCGTGATGATCACCACCACAGTTCTCGACAGTGTGGGACTTACAAATTAGAAGAAGAACATCCTTTATTTGCCAACTCCCAATTGATCAGTCTTGGGGCGCCAGAAGAGAAACTTTACTCACAGACAAGCAGGCGGGGGATGAAGCTGACATACGCATCCGCAATGGCTGCTGCCTTCTTCAAATAAGACACCTAATCAGCCTGCTGCAGGTTATCACCACATTCTCTTAAAACCTTAATCAATCCATCCAAGTGAATAATAAGTTTCCCCCCGCCTTATTAACTGCGATTCTGTGGATTCTGCTGACTCCTCTCATAATGAGCCTCAACACCTCGATGTAGTGCATGCACGCACACGGGAAATATAACAATAGTGACTCCACTCTAAGAGGATCCCAAAAACATCCTATAAGGAGTTCTCAAAAGAAACGAACTCGCGGTTCCACTGAGTCCCTAGAGTCCAGGTGGCGTTCCTCCGGCTAAAATCTAAAATGCTGCGCAGGAGGGATGGAATTGAGTACACCTTACTGATAGGTGTGGGAGTAGACATGACTACAATATCAATGCCCCGTTACCACCACTGACGCGGCTTAGCGACACAACTATACATCACGCTGATGGCGAAGGTGTTTCACAACTACGGACACACAATAGTTGATAGCCATGCAATAAGCAATTTCAACAGCCCGCGATGGGAGTATCAGTAACTAGAAGTAGTAAATCAATTCTAACAGTAACTCGGCCTCTTGGTCGGACATCCGGTATCTACTACTGCCGTGGACCTCGTCGTGAGAATCCCAATTTACACCACCGGGATATACCACAACCTCTCAATCAACATTGGAAAAGTAAGGAAAAATAGTTTACCATTCTTCTATAAATACAGAAATAAGATTCTGGCTTTCAAATACCGCAGGCGTCTACAAGACGTAACTAGGCTCTTACTGCATCATCTTCACGCACAAAATAATATCTTAAATCCTCCATGGAATATTCGTGGATTACGTGCAAACGGGAAGAATGGTCCTTCTCATCAAACGAGGTTGGACCAGTAATTATCTGTTTACAAGAGACAATGATAGGGCAGGGAAGTGTCTCTGCCCGACAGGTTTTACCGTCACACACCACCTCCAGCAGGTGGTGGCTTTAGTGGTGGGTGTGGCCTTACCATCGTCGGAATGTTCCTCTTCTCTGTCATCCCGCTGCAACACGCGTGCAGGCTGTAGCAGGTCGTATCCATCTGCACAAGACCTACACTGTTCGCTCAATATATCTACCTCAAAATGGGACGACAACCTCTCCAAGATCTTGAAGCTCTGACGCAGCTTCCCGTCCATTTTTTCCTCTTTGGAGACCTGAATGGGCGCATTTTCTGTGGGGAGTTCCACCAGAAATCGTCGCGGTGATTCCTTCGAACTCTGATAGATGGCAACAACCTAAATATATTAAACACAGGAAGAACCTACACATTTCCATTCGCAGGGACGGGAAACATTGACTGCCTATTGAACATATCACTCTGCAGTCCACAGGTCGCCTCGACTTCTCATGGGAGGTGCCGATTCTCTTCTAGGGAGTGACCATTATCCAATACTCTAAAAGCCAGTGTCATCTCGATGTCTTCCCGAGCCGCCAAAAAATGGTTGCCTCTCTGTGCAGGACTGAGAGGCTTTCAAAAGGCTTGTGTTTTAACATCATCTAGATGACTTTCAGACAATAGATGAGGCCGGTAGATTACTTTTGTGTCTCGAATCCATATTTGAGCCTCGCTGAGATCCCCGCACTTCTGCTCTTTCTCCCGGCCGGCCTGTCCGTGGATGAATCAGGACTGTACGCAGCGAGGAGTCACTCCCGCCTTGATGAGGCGCCCATACCTATCGCGGCCAACTTCAAGTGGACCTTAAAATATTCTTTTGCACAGGTCAAGAGCTCGATACCGTCGGTTATGGAAAGAGTCTCGTCACTCCTCTTGGAGGCTTATATAAGTACATCTGTGCATCTACCCGTTGGTCCAAAAGGTTTGGCAAAGAGTGAGAAAAATGAAGGGAAGTTATCCCATCCTCACTTCCAGTTCTATCGAGTAATGGTGACCCTATGGCAGATCCCTTGACTGTAGCAGAGGAATTTGCTTTACATTTTGTATCAGGACGCAGACAGACCTTGCTCTACAAGTGCTTAGGGAAAGAACTGTTTTACGACGAACAGAGAGACATAGATTTTTCAATCTAGAGCGGGGAACTTACAGGTTCTTTTACAACACGTTGAAGCTTGTCAAGCCATGAAGGTTGCGCTGACACGTCCACGGACAAGATGATATACCAATATGCGATGCTCTGTCATAAGATATGAGGCTCTAGATTTCTGTTGAGCATTATAATAGAATATGGATTGAAGGAACATTCACAAGTAGCTTGGGTGTGGCGGTGGTGATTCCCGATCCCTAAGCCTGGGAAGGGACCATCCTATACCGACGAATTTCCGACCCAAATCCCTAACTTCATGTGTTTGTGTGTAAGTTATGCGAAAAAATGGTAAATAGTAGACTATATGGTTTTATGGAACAGGAACACTTTTCTCCCGTTCTCAGTTTGGATCGTAAGCATCACTCCACTACGGAAGCGCTTATTTCCTTAGAGTCATCAGATGCGGGGCATTTGCCTCTCGACACACACAGTGGCACAATATTTTCGACCTGAGAAGGCTTACGGCACTGCTGGAAACACGGTATATGCAGTTTTGTTATGAGATTGGAAGTAAGAGGGCGTTTGCTTGTGTTTATTCCTCCAGCGTCCTAGCCAACCGGGTTTCGTTAGAGTTCGAGTTAGTTGGACAAACATACTGTCTTCTGAACACCTGCTTCCAGGGGATCCCCAAAGGCAGCGTCTTGAGTATAGTTTGTTCGCTGTGGCCATCAATGGTATTGTTGATTGTAATGCCAGAGGGGATTGTTTAGTACATTATACTGGAGAGTTACCAATCTCTCCTTGGCTGCTTCCAGGATGTCGGTTGCAGCTAGAAGACTTCAACTTGATATGACAAAGTTTGTGAATGGACGACGAATCGTGGCTTCGGTTTTCTCCAGCGAAGACTGTAGCGGTAATTTTTGCAGAACCCGTGGGATCTCCCGACCCAGACCTGTATCTTTACCTAAGGGAATACCATGTAGGGAAGAGACCGGTTTTTTAGGATCATTTTGACATAGACTGACTTGGGGACCACCTTCGTGCTCTCAAGATGGAACTGGTCTTCGAACCGGGGATCTACCTGAAAGTTCCTCTCGCACACCAAGCTGGGAGCTGATCCGCGACACTCCTAGCAGTCATCGCTCACTTATCCTTCGAAGCTTGAATATGGATGTGAAGTGTACTCCTCTCCACACCCCACTCGACGCGGATTGGGTACACCATGCTTGTGTCCGTCTGGCAACCGGGGCGTTCAGTTCATCTCCCATACCAGTCTATTGGTTGGATGCTGGTGTCTCCCCATTAGATCTTCAACGCATCCCTCATGTTAAGATGTGGGTATCGCCTACAACGGCCTCCCTGACTCAACAGCTTGCCTTGCTGTGTCTTGTGATTCAGGATCGCAACCTTACCATGATCGAAGAGGACTTACCAAAGCCCTTGGTTTCCGATAAAAGCTATATGGGACGCTATCCTTCCTGGTCTAACGGATCTGCCCGACTAGAACCTACGAGAGCGGTCCATGGCTCTCCAGAAGTGTCCTTCAGCAAAAGCCTTCCGCTCTCAAAGGGTATTTACCTCCTCAGGCTGAGCGTGCCCCCAGGTTTTTAGACCACTATGCACACATCAGGGGTATGGTCCTGTCTTTACTGATGGTTACAAACAGACGAGGAGTTGGAACGGTGTCGTATTCCATCGTTTGTACAAGGGCGTCAGCCTTCCAAGCTTTTCATTGTTTTTACGGCTGAAATAAAGTGCTATTTTAATATGCTCTTCATGGCTATCTTACTCTTCCGGATGTCTCTTTTACACTTTTTAGTGCGCAGTGGATCTTGTAGTGCTCTCAATCACTATGTAATTTTAACTTCCCATACACTGGTCAATGCCATCCTGAATGGCTTTATCTGCTCAAGAGGCTGAGGCACGGACGGTCAGCTTTTTGTTGGGTACCGGACAGTAGGTAGTTGCCGGTAATGAGGAAGTGATGCCTGGCAAAAGCTGCAGCTAGAAGACAAGCTCGATCACATTTTGCTGTGCCGGCTACGGACCTACGCTCGGCCAATCCAAGATCAGTCACACAGTTGCAGGAAACGTTGGATTAATATGGGCAAAATAAACTAGCACCACCGCAAAAGTATCGAGGGACTGGAGCTACTGCCCCCGGTCTCTCCGGAGATGGGAGACTGCCTTGGCACGATTGCGCATTGGTCACACTCTATATACACATGGATTCATCCTGGAGGGGGGGTACCCTCTTACTGTGATGATTGTTGGTCCCCTTAACTGTGCGGCACTTGCTGGTCGAGGTCCCAGTCTTGGGACCTCGTGGGCAATTTTTTCCGGGTCGGGGGTCGGACGGTGCCTACCGTCTCTCCCTGCATTGGAAGAGAGGGTGTTTTCTCTCCGGGACATGAAGTCCATACTGTATTGAGAGGGTGGCCTCTCAAAAAGTATGATGATTTTTAATTTTACTTATTATTGCTGTTAATGTACTATGTTCTTTTATGTATTTTCGTTATTTTAAAATATTTTGATTCTATCTTTAAAAAAAAAAATTAATATTACTTTTACTGTATCTTATGTAAGCAGGCGTCACTAACCCGCAGTTGCGGCGCCTTTAAACTATAATATCTATCTGACCTTTGAGGACGCAAAACAATGGAAACTTGGAGAGAAACATTACAGAGCCGAACTTCTTCGCTATGCTAATGTTGCAGAAGGCTCCGAGGACTACATTCCTAACACCTTCATGGACACTACAACATCTACACCCACGGTCGCCAAACCCCAAACCTTGTTGGTACGTGGCAAAATTACAAGGAAAGTGGATAGGGAACTTTTGCATGCGGCGCGATTTTCTAGAAAAATTAAATGGAAAGATCCGGAAGGCCACCTGAAAAGGATGCCAGGGAGAGTTTTAAGCCGAGCCAAGGACCTTACTCAGGCTAGGATGCTTCCATCACCTCTGAACAAACATTTTTGAATCCATCAAAAACCACATCATAAGTTTAATTAAGGCAAAGCGTAGTCTACAAACTACGACCTATAGGAATTCTCGGAGGAAGAAAAATGCTAAACATGTGCCCCCCAAATAGAGTCAGAAGTCTCAAAAGTAAGCAGGGAGTAAGAACATGATCGTTTCACATTCTGGACGGATCAAGTCTCCCGATTACATCAGGATCGGCTGCCAGTCATGAGGATAAAGCTTCAAACGACGCACTATGAGTGATTTGCGTGCTACGGCTTCGTTCACTGTGTCAGGTCGCCGTGTACTGATTGTGATCCGTGGGAATTGCGTGCCAAAAGCGATTTTATTGTTTAAATGGAATCTATAGGTTATTAGTAGACAGAAAAAACTTGGGTGGGCAATTTACTTTTGGAATTGGTTTTTGTGGGGCTTAAGGGAGGTACGGTCATTTCGCAGTTTATCGCTCGCAAATGAAAGAGCTAATATTGATATAACATTCTTATCTCTTAAAATATATAGAAAATTATGAAACACATGAGGTTTTTTCCTCATATCATCATTCATTTTATGTACCAAATATTTAGTTGATATCGAATAATGTATTGATGTATAAAAATATGTTATTTGTACATGCAGGAGCGTGTGAACACGATATCCGCCGTTCTCTAAAAACTTAGGTTAAATTATTTTGTCTCCATTCAGCACCTGTGATTGTCTCCTGCTATAAAAAACCATTCTAATAAATAAATGTACAATAAAATGGAATGCCTAGGCCTAATCGATGATAGTAACGTAGCACTTATTGTATGTAAACGTCCTTACTTACATGTAACGGATATCCACTTGGGGTTCATCTTTCCAACCCCTTCGAGATCATTTCGGAGGGTTTCTCGAAGAACCTGTGGCCTTAGTGGATCTTGAAAGCTTTGATACCTTTGCCTTAGTCGTTTCTTGTATTATGCCCGCTTTTGCTGGGCTATGTTTACATTCTTTATCTCTGTAAAATTTAAAGGTATAGAATCTTGATAAAATGCACATTATAAACGTAGATGAGACCATTACAGTCAATACAAAATATAATTTCTTAATTCTAGTTTCAAAATTTTGAGTTTTGTTGGATGAGGACAACATAGTACAGTACAGGATATTCCTGTAGCGATCAAAGAGGCAGGCAACAAAATGCATTACAATGGAGAATTCACACAAGATGACCTCAAAATCAGTCTGAGATAATGGCAAAGTGGGAGTGGGTGATGGCGGGGATTTTAAAGTAATCTCGCCCACACACTGCTCATACCATGGACTTGAGTACATAGAACATACAAATTCTACGCCACACTATCTATCAATATGTCCCGACGCCTGTTCTTAAAGTAATGTCCAGTACCTTTTTTTCTTTCATAATTATGTTGAATGTTTATTTCAAATCCTAATCCACAGAAAATAATAATTTCCACGCCTATTTCCCCCCCCCGTTAAAAAACATGACTTTTTGTTAAAAGCGCGCGAAAAAACACAGTCCCATTCCAGCCGTGGCGTGCCGAAACATGCTGGTGACGTCACCAGCAGGAAGCCTCCCCACCACGGTGCCCAGATAACAAATACACGTAACTCAGAAACAACATATAGTACTTGAAGCAATTGTGGGTGTTGGAATATTTTGGCGGATTATACTTTGCATCATGTATGGGTGCAGCAAGGAAAGCGTGCCTTTACAGATGAGCTTAGCACCTATTTACAACTATACGGCGAACGATATATGTGTGCAGACGTGTGGAGCGCCGGGGGTTAGCGGGCGGGTGTGTGGCAGATTGTCTCGCCTCAGTTGCTGCACCCATAAAGGATGCAAGTATATGCCATATCGCAAATAATATATCATAAAACCAAAATCTTATCAAGTACTATATTTTTTATGAGTCTACGTGTTTTGTAGCGGGCTGGTCTGGGAGGCTTACACTGCTGTGACGCCACAGAGCCGTGGTCTGTCGTCTGCGGGTCGTCAAGTTTTGTTGTGAGAGCTCGGGGAATGTCTTACCGATTTGAATGCGGATCATTTAAACACGGGGACTGATGAAAAAGTGCAACATATTGTATGATAACTCGCGAAATGGCTATATTTTGACGGCATTAAATCAGAATGAGAAATTATCTGGGACGAAACTTTAAGAATCCCCAAGGGGTGCTGCGGACAGAAGAGCCTCCAGTTATTCCTGTCCGTACATTCCCTCGATGCATGCTCTAACCCTTCATCTTTTTTTTTTCTCTCACACAATCAAGCAACTCTGTCCTCCCTGTCTATATACACCAGATCAAAGGCACTTTTATCTCATAAATCACCGTTTGCATATTTCAGCTTGTTCACTACTTGTGTTTCAAACATTGTGAAACGATTTGATCGGCACAAGGTTAAATCGATGGATGGATCTCAGGTTGGCCCGGCTGGATCACAAGGCCATCTTGACATGTGTCCTGAAAATGACAAACATGCATAGTTAGAGGAACGAACACACCAGCCATAATAAAACAGCAAAAAGATAATGTTAATCAAAATAATAATGATTAGAATCATACATTCACTTCTCCAAACAGCGAGGGGGCACACACTAAAAGGACAGATTTCTATTTTTCATGGAAATGACAAGGGAAAGGAAAGGCCTCATCCCAAAGTTGCCTACTACCACACCACACAGAAATAGAGACTTCAAACTACAACACCTCTATACAATTAATTGACTCAGCAATACATGGAATGGATTATAAATCCCCCCCCCCTTTTTTTTAACAAAAAATCCAAAATGTAGTAGCATTACATACTATACAGTATTAAAAAATAATAAATAACTGATCAATTGATTGACTTCACGGGCAAAAACATGAGGCGATATGGTGAGAAGCCTGTACTTTTCCGGTTTTTGTATGCGGGGATACTGTAAGCAAATTCTTCTATGTATGATCCCAATCCTTGCACCCACCAGTATAAAGTTTGGCAATCCCTTTCCTTGAAAGTACGTTGCCCTTTCTCGAAGCCATTGGTCTGTGGATGGTAGGCAGATGTCATGCTTCTCTGATCCCATAATTTATTGAATTTTTTTTTTTTTTTTTCACTCACAGGGAATATGGCCAAGGGACAACAAAAAATGGATAAACCACAAAGCCGCTTAGTTGGCAGTCCATATAAAGAAGAACAGTAAGAGAATAAAAAATAAAAACAAATGGGTAGGACAATTTAGTTCGGGAGGTGTCTTGTTATCTTCTTTGAAAAGATTTAAGTCATAGGAAAGTGGAAAAATAGAAAACAGGAAAGAGTTCCAGAGGAGTTTACCAGGAATAGGGATGAAAGAGTTAAAGATACTGATAACTCTTGCAGTTAGGAAGAGGACAGAATAGGGATGGGAATGAGTATAGAAAGTCTTGTGCAGCCGAGCCGAGGGAGTGGGGGGGGAGGCATGCAGTTAGCACGTTCAGAAGAGCAGTGAGCATGAAAATAACGGTAGAAGAGAGCAAGAGAAGCAACAATTGCGGCGGTGATTTAAAAAAGATGAAGAAGTCAGGTCAGAGGAGAGAGTTGTGATGAGACGAAAAGCTTTTGACTCAACCCTGTTTAGGAGAGCTGTATGAGTGGATCCCTCCCCAAAACAGGTGAGACATACCATACATGGGCGGAATTAAGGCCCCTGTAGAGAGCAAAGCAATTGGGAAGGAGAAAAAAAGAGGAGACGCCACAGCACACCTACCTTCTAGAAGCTTGTTTTTAGCAAGAGATGAGATGCGAGATTTCCAGTCAGATTTTTAGTAAAGGATAGTCCGAGAATGGTTCATTGTAGAGAAGGAGACAGATTGAGTTTCATTGAAGAAGAGGGGATAGTTATCTGGTAGGTTTGTCGAGGTAGATATAGGTGAAGAAATTGGTTTTTGAGCATTTGAACAAAACAAGGTTTGCTTTGCCCCAATCAGGAAATAATAGGAAAGATCACAGAAGTTAGGCGCTCGGTGGCAGCTCTCCGTGAATCACTACTAGTTCCTGTTGAGTTGACGTCTAATAACGACGGAAGTCCTGCATAACCTGCGTTTACCTGTAAAAACAAATGGGGGGAAAACATTACCAGCAGTTCCTGTGACATACAGCAACAAAACTAATACATTTGACGTCATTTCAAAGTGGTCTGTCTTCAATGATGAAAGCAATATATAACTTACAATGTTTTCCGCTAGAAGAAGCAGTTTGTTATATTTCTCTTATTTATCATGAATATATAAAGGTTTCTCCAAGCGTATGGTGCCACAAGTCCCAGAGGCAGTACGCTCTCCACAAATTACCTTCTACAACTTGATTCTAAATATTCAAAAAATCTTACGAAAGTTGATAATGTGTTATTTTTGGCAAGGTTGTAAATTCTATAAATTATAAACTACAAAGCATATTATTCACAGTTCATAAATTGAATGTAAGTTAAATGACCCACAAAAAGTTTAAAAATTTAAACAAAAGGAAAATATAATACATCTATAAAATCTTGTGCATTTTTTCAGAAATTACACTACCAGCGCTTTCCTTTATCATGACACTTTTTCCTTTGTCTTTTGTATTTTTCTAGCTAAAGATATTCATATACGTATTTTTGTAATTTTTATAAAATCAGGCTCTATCATTGTAACGTAAAACCGGAGAATACATACCGCGGCAAAAAATTTCACCCCACGGTCAGACAAAAGCCTATGAGGTGGATCATATGCTATGAAAAGCAACACTTTTTTAGAAGAAAAGTCTCACCAACATAGTTCAATGAGTTTATATCACAGTATATTCACATACTAGTTATCTGCCACTTAACTGACCTATGGAGAAAAAGACCGTATGCATCGAGCAATCCCACATACACTTTATCTTTAGTGGGAAAAATTCTAACAAATTTGGGGAAAGTGGTCCACAAAGGTGCTACGCATACGTGCTGTGGCCTCCCCCTCTGTGATAGGCAGGGGACCTAGTTAAGACATTGGGTGGGAAGCAAAAGTACAGATTAGTGAAGTCTGCAGGCATCGCCATATACGTACATCCAAACATAGCCCATGACCCCCAACAGTAGGAGCAAGCATATGAAACATGCAGCATTTAGCAACGATTGAGAATTTTCAATAAATACACATTGGGAAGCAGTTTATTCACCATGCTTGAAAGTTAGTTTCATAGCATTGCAATGTGTTCATGAGCCACACACACCCTTGCAACTTCTATGCTAGACAGGAAACATGCACAGAAGAAGGGACTCAGGGTGCTGAAGTCAGTGATGTTATCTTCATCTTAAAATGAAATTTGGTCAAAATCAGGGAGAGAAAAAAATAATACTTCTGGTGAGTGGGATTTTTTTTCTGAGCCCTGCCATCTTGAAGTGTGTGCATGTTACGTTCAAACTCAAAGAAGGACAGGAGAAAACGACAGAATATGAACAATAATAACAATCCAAGGTTTTTTAGAAGTAAGGGAAAAAAAAACTTAAGAAAAAGGTCCAAAACACCCAAAAAACCCAGGAAAGTTGTGTATGCAATTTATAATAAAGGTACCTCTTTATCAAAGCGACAAAATTAATCCTCAACTACTGAAATTAGATGTTATGAAGATTATCATCATAGATAATTTGGTGAGGCAAGCATGAATGCGATTGCTCATCAACTGCTGATATTCATGAAGCAGGGCAGAATTGTGAATTTTGGTAACGTATATTGTATATTGTACAGACAGTATATTGTACGTCACAGAAATATACTCAAGGACCGATACACCCATTTCAAAAATCCGCGTAATATTAACAGCATAAAGTCAAGAACAGGTACTATGTAACATTATGTTGTGTGTGTTAGACGTATTCTATAAGCAGGACCCGTGGTACTGTCATTTCCCCCACACCCAAATCAAGGCTAGTAAGTAGGGCGTAGTGGGCAAGCATTATTAGTTTCTTCTTATTTTTTCATACGCAAAACGCGGTTTACTTAACCGTTGTGCGAGGGGCATATAGTGTGAAAGGAGACATGCCCCAAATGTTCTCTCGCCCACCAGTGAATCAAAACCAAAATAATCTCGGACCTGACAGGACCTCTGGTTGTAAGGCACTAACTATATAGATAAAAGTAATCACAGGCTTCCAACGAGTTGTTGAAACATTTAATACTACCCAGTAGCACAGCATACAAAAGGCAGACACTGGAATTATTCCATTCCATCCTTAAAGCAAATCATACATGATGTGGGAAAGAGAATAACCAATATAAAGGAGCCACATCCAAGAACTACTGTATCAGATTCCTTACCAATAAGATCCTTCCTACCAATTCCAGTGCTTTCGTCGTTGTATGGACCTCATTTTAGGAGCCTGGACTGGAGGCGGGGGCGGGCGTTTTGGGCTCTACCTCTGACACCTGTCACATGCTGCAACCTGTTTTAAAAGAAATATATTGGGAAATGCTGAAAATGGTTTGGTGTATCCCTATTATATCTTACTAATGCAAGAAGAGGCAAGTATCTCTCCTTCATTCCTTCACTGGTTACACTCTGGAAACTCTTCTTACTGTTTCTATTGCCATCTTCCTACGGACATAAAACTTTTTAAGAGAGGAATATTAAGACACTTCCCGCAACTAAATTGCCCCCCCCCCCCTCCTATCTCTTACTGTCTCTTTTATAGGGACTGGCAGCTTTAAGTGGGATTACTTATGTTACTTGTACGTGGCCAGCCTTTAAAAGAAAAAAAACGCAGTGATTGAGCCGGATCGATAATGGAAAAAGTTACGAAAGTATCTAGCATTAATAGTGTGAGCCCTGCAAAGTTGGAAGATAGTGGAATCCTAGGGTTCAATGATGAGAGAAGGGACAGTTACGTAAGGAAGTAAGCGCAGGCACTGAGGGATAGTATGATAGTTCCAACAGTAACCTGAAAGTTGAGACTTCGGACGTGGAATAAATGCCCAAGGTCTGCAATTAAGCAGTAGCAATTATTGTGTAGAGGTGACTGTGGTGAGAAACAGAATGGAGGCAAAAAGAGGTGGAACTATAAACAGAATATGTAGGTAGGGTTATGTAGGGAAGAAGGTTTGTTTCAAAGATGAGAACAAGTTAGATGAAACAAACATGTAACAATGATATACATATAATACCCACATAATCCTGGATATCCTTCTTCATTCCTCTTCCAGTAGTAAAACTGGAACGCTTTGGTAAAGGTGGCATTATATCACCTGTGTCCTCCAATGGCAGCTGGTATGGTAGAGGTGGAGAACAGTGACACTGCAATCAACAGTTTGGGACCCCACCTCTCATTTTTCCGCGTCAGCGCTAACAAAGGTATACATTTTGGCCTGAAAATGACATTAACAACAATTAATTGTATATTGTATATGGTGTAGTGCTAAAGCAAAGGAAGACACTACTATACACATATCATTAAATGATTGCATTTTTAACCACTAAAGCACTTAGCAAGTGTTTGAACTGCGATAAAATGGTGTTAACATTTCTTGGCTTTATTTGGCAATTGATATCTCCATGTAACATGTTTTCGAGCAAAATATTAAATGTGAAGGTTTGGCATATTCGAAGTTCATGCATTATTTCTTGGAGGTCTCATAATGCATTTCTAGTGGTTTTATGGTTTTTAGTTTGATAATATTATAGAACAAAACATTTCCCAAGATAAAACAGTAATCTTTATACTGATAACCATATATTAGACAGAAATTACCCGATTTCATGATGTTATGTATTTAGGTACGCTAATTATGCATTGCTGCCAATTCATTTATCAGTAAACGAAAAATTTCAATGGAAAGCGAATTACTTTCCCTTCTATTGTATTCTCCATGTAAAATTTTTTTTAGAAAAATATTAAAGGCAAGATTTAACAGTGGGTGAAAGGTGGGGCAAGGAGAGCCGACCGCCCGTACAGCCTCACTCGCTAAAAGTGGGCCCCTACTGCTTGGGAGCGACTCTTTACTGACTCATCCATCCCGCCTCCCAGACGAGACTTTTTATAGAGACGGTTTTGGGCGGTGTCTCAGATTGTCCGCTCAGCGTTGTATTGTTTTATATATTTTGTTTAATTTAAAAATTTTTTTATTTAATTTTACTTTTTTCGTATCTTTTGTAAGAGGCGTCAAACCCCGCAGTTGGGGCGCCTTAAAACTATAATATTAGCCTTTTATTTTGTAAAAGGATACCCCCGCTTGACAAAAAACGCTCAACTGCTGCATTTGAAAAGGGTTTGTAGAAGAGGGTGGTGCAAAGGGCTAAATTGGGTTAACATATTTAAGTCATTTTCTAATTCAGCACAATAGCCCGTATTGGGGGGGGTGAAGTGAGGGGAGTTGTTAAAAAGTTTTTAACCCAAAAACAGTGCGGGCTGCGTTCTTCATCCAAAAAATTTTTTTATTAGCATATTTTTGCTAAGTGTGGCAGCTCATCAAATTTTTGCAAGGATAAGGATTCAGATTTGAAGCAAAAAACAGGGTTTACACGGGCCAAACACTTCAAAAATTTTTGAGGATTGAATTCTTTTCTGAATTGGGAACAGCTTCTATCAAAAAGACTGCATGGGTTAAAAAAAATGTAAAAGTTTTTCGCTAGTTATGTTCCCGATTTTTTTGATCACTTTTTGCTGATGCCCCTCACATCTAACTAATATTCTAAACGGGAATTATACACTTGAAAAAAGTTGAAAGGACTAAGGAATGAAATGCAGCCTTGTTAAAACGCTCACACCCATAAGTTAGTACACGGTCTAATGGTTGCATGTCTCATTTTTCTGTGTAAAAAAAAATTTGGGATCCTCAGACGAAAAAAACAATTTTTTTTAACTATTGAATTTACCCAAGTCGGGTTCGCCGTGTCCTAAAAATTATCCCGGGGAAAATGCGTGCCAAAAGCGATTTATTTTTTTAAATGGCATTATAGGGTCTTAGTAGACAGAAAAACTTGGGTGGAAATTTTTTATTTTTGGAATTTTGGTTTTTTGTGGGGGCTTAAAGGGGCTGCCGTCATTTCGCAGATTTCGCCCAAAAATGAAGCGTATTAGGGGTATAACTTTTTTTCTCTTAAAAATTTTAATAGGAAAATTTAAAAAAAAATCAGGTGTTTTCCTCATATCATCTTAATTTAGTCCCCAATATTTAGTTGATACGGGGAATAATTATTGATGTATTAACAAAATGTTTTGTACATGCAGAGTCGGTGAACCCCGATATCGCCGTTCGAAACTTTAAAATGGCGGTCCACCTTTTTCCCTTTTTGCAACAGAGGGGACGCTGTGACCCGATAACAAAGCTCGTTCATAAAGGGAAATATCATTCCCACCATAAACAGATCAGACAACCTATACCCCGCATAGAGGTCCAAACTGAAATCTTTTGCTCTCACCAACGATGGGGGAATGGAGGGTACCACAGGGGGCGTCGAAGAATATCCAAACCCGAGGTTTATGTCGTCTGCCCCCAACAGAAACTCTGTTGACATGACGGGGGGGTTTGAGGGAATCCGGGTTCGCCAAAGAAACGGTCTCATCTTTGATGGACAACGGTCGTACAGGTAGAAAAAGTTTCCAGGGAGCACAAAATTTAGTGACCTGGTGATGCATTTGTAAAGAAATCGACAACATGATAAATTGGGACAGTGAAGGACGAATCATCTTCGCCCGCAAATATAACGGCGGGATCTATGAAAAAAAAAACACTTTCCCAAAACAGCAGGCCAGCAAAACCATAAAGTTCATAACCAAGACGCGAGAACTACGAAATTTTCCATGAAGCTTTTTGCTATCTCTTAACACCAAGTCCGCTCAAAAAATTTTTGGGAAACGTTTGTGAAGCTTTTCTCTGGAGTAACAAAGGGCTTTTTGTTGTTTTCAGCTACACCAAAATGCAAACATCACACATCAAATTGTCCACTCACAATCACGAGGAAGCTGACAAGATCCCGATTCTGTCATCGATGGCAACAAGGAAGTAAAACGCGAGACAGTATTGGGGTCCCCAGACACGGGTTTTTTTGTTGTTGTAATCTTTTCCCCAACCACACCACCCCAGGAAATTAAAGGTTAACTGGAGACGAAGTTCTTCCGGACAATGCATCAAAGGGGGTCACTCTTTGGGAACAGAGGGTCAAAGGTTTGATAGGACTGCACAATTTACTCGCGGATTGGGGGGAATTTCTTCATATATCGAAAAGCGTGGTAACCAATTTCCTGCAACTCCTTTCGGAGCAAGTTTTCAAAAATTTTCCAGATCTTTGGGTTTCAGACAGTTTTCCCTAAAAGCTATGTTGTAAATGTCGAGACTTCGTCTGCAGGTAACTCCAGCAAAAAGTTTGGCGTCACATTCCCAATCTTCGTGGAGCTGTTAAAGGGTCAAAAACTCGGAGGTGAAAGTTTCCCACCGCCAAAGCCTCTGAAACCTCACATACAACGTCCAACCAAATTCCCAAAAAGGGGCAAACCTCCCAAAAACCCCAAGCCAAAAAACCTGCTCCCAAAGGGAAATGGAGGGAAAACAAATAACCAAAACTTTATACCGTACAATGTCTCAAAAGCCAGCACACGTGCAAGAAATTGCTAGTTAGTGTGGAGCAAAGGTGCGGCAAAGAGAAATGAACTGTTCATGCCTAAAAAATCGCCTCCCAGACAGCATTATCAATGCACGATGTGGAAACGTGAAGATACATATTTGTGACAAAGAGACATTCCCAAATCAGTTACCCAAATGTTTTAAGACAGAAAATGACCCCTAAGATTCATTTAAGTTTTTTACTTCATTTAGTCTATGTTGTTTTCATCTGTGTTTAGTGGATAATTACTGGTGGACAAGGGGGTTGAATGGGGTGTATTCAAAAAAAGTATTTTTTTATTTCCTTTATTTGTATCGTGTTATGAAGTCATGTCATGAATATTATGTTTTATCATACATTTGTCGTTTTTTTTTTTATATTATATTTAATTAGACAAAAACCAAATCTTTCGTGTAAATATCATGGCCTATATGCCTAAATAATGTAGAAAAGAAAAAATTCCTACCTAACGGGTGCTGGGTTGTTAAATCTTCTAGTCCGGATGACTTTTTCGCATTGGAATTTTATCTGGAAACTACTTCATAAAATAGTGTTTTATATCATCGTTTAGGCCAAGCATTTTTTATTGTACAAATTTGTTGAATTTTTTTAAGCAGGAGAAAATAAAAGGGTGCTGAAATGGAAAAAATCTTAACCATTTCAGGACGGCGGATATCGGGGTTTACCGTTTCGCAGTACAAAAAAAATTTTTTTAAATCCATCAAAAAATTATTCCAGTATAAACTAAATTTTTGGGTAAAAATGAAAGGATATATGGGGGGAAAAAACACCAATTTTTTTCATATTTTCCGTTTAAATATTTTAAAAATAAAATTTTTATAACAATTTTACGCTTTCATTTGGGGTGAAAAACTGCGAAAACAGTACCCCCTTTAACCCCCCCAAAAAAACCCAAAATTTCCCCAAAAGTAAATTTGCACCCAATTTTTTCATTTTTAAAACCCTATAGATGGCATTTAAACAATAAAATCGTTTTTGGCGTTTTTAACAACGCCTGTGTGTGTGTGCGCCTTTCTGTCGTTCATCTACATTGAGGGGAAAAAAAGCCTTCCGTAAACCCGACAGTTCAGTACCAAAATGTTTTCCCAAACCTTTTTTTATCATTTTGAGGCTCTTTGCTTCCCTAGCTTTACATTTTTTTATAGACGCACTCAGGAAACTTTGCTTAAAAGGGGTCTAGTAAGGGTCCACATAAGGACTTTGGGCAATGATTTTGATAGAAAAAAACCCCAAATTTCAATTTTTGCGTGCAGATTTTTTCGATTGGGTCATTTGCAAAAACCCAAATGGAACTGACTTTGTCTTGAAATTTGCAGACTAAGCTTTAGTGTCTTTGCGTTTGGAATGTCTCTTTTTTTTCAGTTTAAATCTCAGAAAAAAAGAAAAATGCCCAAATCTTGGGTGGTAAAGAAAGGTGCATCTACAGCATAGTTTAGAGCTGTAGCAATGTGATATTTTTGGGGAAAAAGTGCTGTATATAGGAAAATAAGTGTTGTATATAGGGATATAGCTATAAATTTTGTATAGTAAATAATATATGTAGTATATAGGGAAAAAATAAAAAGGGGAAGGGGGAAAAAAAAGTGTTTGATAGGTAGGGGAGGAAAATAAATAGGTTTTTTCTCTCTAATACAAAAAACGTGCAGAATGGGAATTCGTGTTATTTTTTTTTAGTTTTAGAGTACATTTTTTAGTATATTTAGATTTTATTACTTTTGAGTTTTTAGAAAATATATGACGGAAAATGGGGATAAAAAAATATTTTAATAGGCTGCGTGTGTTTTTTTGAAAAATGAATAAAATAGCGGTTATTTTTATTGTTTTCAATAAGGTTTTGAAAGTTTTTTTTATGGTTTTCATGGAAATGTGAAGAGGGGAAGGGCATTTTATCGATGCCAGTAAACAGATAAGGTAAGATATAGAAAAAGTCTTCGCTACTTGGTAGGAAGATCTCGTCCGAAACGCCGTGTGACAAAACCGGGACTTTTTGCCCCCGTATAAAGAGGGTCCATTTGGATAATGCGCTACCTTCCAAACTGCGCATACCCAGGGATGTGCTCTCGGTCGAGCGATGCCCTACGCGCGCAGATTAATGTATCCTTTTTTATTTCCTCCATCCGCCCCGGGGGAGGGAAGAGCTTCCCACCGTGCCTCACCCCATGGGCCGGAGGCATATTCTCCAGGGTTTTCTCCCCCTTTTTGGGAGACCGCTGGTTTTGGTAAGGGTTTAAAAAAAATTTAAGTTGGTGGTTTGGTAGGCCCTGCTATGGCATCGGTCGACACGAGAGCATCCTTGCGCATGCGCGAGGAAAGGGAGACGCTTTTCCCTGGAGCCTCATTATACCACACCGGGATCAGGCGTCAATGACCTGATACGCTTTGCACCAAAAGATGGGGGAAAAAAATGTCCTGTGACATGGCCTTTAAAGGGGGAAAGGGAATTGTTTATTTTCCCTACAGTGATTTGATAAGTCAAAGACAAATGACCACTATCATTATAAGCGCCAGCTGACCAGGGATAAAAAATAGAGGAGGAAAAGGGAATTCCCTTTTCTTTTTAGGATGATAGCTAGTAGATTTTTTGGTTCAGCTTATTGGTCATTATTGTCTTTCTAAAATTTTTTGTTTTTTTAAAATTTATTTTTTTTGTAAAAAAAAATTTCATGGAATTTTTTGTCATATTATTATATATTTTATATTAATTTTGGTGAAAAAAAAAAAATATTTTTATATTGGAAAGCTGAAACAAAGTGTATATATTATCTCTGACATTTATTTTAGCTAAGGTTGACGATAATTTCTGAAAATCGATTTAAATTTTTGGGGGCTCGGTACGTATTTGGGCACAAAAGTTAAACCCTGTATCAAACCTTCGTTTTCCCCCCGCCGTGGGGGGAGGTACGCTCGCTCGTGTTTTACCTGCTATGCAGTAAAATTCCCACCCTGGGAAAATTTTGTGTGGTGTTTCACGAGTTTCGCCAGACCTCTGCCCCTTGGGGTCGCTTCACAGACCCCAAGGGGAAACCCTGAAATGGGTCGTAGGCCATTACATGAGGGGGCCCCCCTTTGAGGGGTAGGGAAAAAGGGTTTTTGGAGAGGGAAAGCAGGGACTCTGATAGGTCTGGGTTAGTCCCCCAAAGGGGCAGCGTCAGGGGTGGTCGACGCCGTTTAGACGGGGGGGCCGTTTAGCCCTCCCGACGTGCAGGATAGTTGCTGGCGAAATTACCATTCCCCCCTCAGGAAACTGTGTTTCTTTTCCTTTTTGGGATCTTTTTTGTTAGGTTTTTAAAGCTTTATTTTTGCCTCTGCCCCCTTTCTCGTTATTTTTGAGTCATGCCCCACTCTAAGGGAGGCCAAGTTCCACTCTCCTCGCCCCTTTGTCGGAGGGGGCTATCGCCCAGGGATAGATCAGTGAACATGCTCGAACCATCCCCGCAAAAGACAACTGTTGCTTCACACCGCCCCTTCCCGACGTCACCGTGCTCCTTCCCGCCCCTCACCCTGACAAGACCCCCTTTGCCCTAGCTCCTCAAGAAAGCTCTGCTACCCCCTGTTCCCCTTTTGCTTTATTTGACAAATGTTGATTGCCCTAACCTTTCAAGGATGAACTACGCCTCTGCTTTGAACCACCCTCGCAATCGAAAAACCTCCACCCAAAATGTCGCCTCCTCCTCGGCCGCATTCAACCCCGTCACCCCAATCTCACTGTTCAGTTTTGGGTCTAGAGATGCCCCCCACACTTCTTTTAACAGTGTTATGACATTAGTTTTAAAAAAGGGGAAAATTTTTTAAAAAATTTAAAAAATGTTTTTTCTTATATTATAATTGCATGTAGTAAATGTATTCCTTATGGAACTACACACGTGGTTTACTGGATTTCCAATATAGGAAAAACCTTAAAAAGGCTCTATATTTTATCGTCCTTTTCCTCGATGGTCTCCCGTAAAATGTGTTTTAAAGATCTATGGGGGAATTTTTTCGTGCGAAGTTTTGTGGGAAAAAAAAGTGTTAAAATAAGGAAGACAGGGAGGTATTCAGAGAGCATTAAAATGATCAAAAAACATTTCCATAATCATATTTCTGGGGGTAAATTAAATAACTAATATAATTCTGCAATACTGACAGGTATGTTTTTTTTTTTGGTGGGATCGAATGATGGTGTCTATAAAAATCCTCCTATTTTGTGATCCCGGCAGGAAATCTGTTCTTTTTTTTAGTTTAAATGGTTTTTAACTGTTTGGGCATATCTGGAAATCTAACGACCAGAAGAGCTTTGTCAGAAAGTCTAACAGGAGAAAAAAATTTACAGGATCCGAATAAGCAGAAAAAAGTATTAACGGGTCCGGGTAAGCATGAACAAATAAAGACGGATCCGGGTAAGCATGAAATATGCTTACCGGATCCCTTTATACTTTCTCCATATTAGCACTTTCTGACAAAAGCTTTCTGTCGTTTGATTTTCCCGATATGACCCTAAAAAGTTCAACCATCTTAAAATAAGAAAAAGAAAAGGATTTTCCCGCCTGGATCACATAAAAGGAATGGTTTAGACACCATCATCTCAGATCTCCAAAGAAAAAAAAACATACCTTTTCAGTATTGCAGAAATTTTGATAGGGAAAAGTCATAGTATTGTAATTGTGAAATAAATATATATATATATAAAAAAATTATTTTTATATATATAAAATAATTAAAAATATATATATATATTAAAAATAAATATATATAATATATATATAAAATATATTATATATATATATATATAATATATATTATATATTATTAATATTATATATATATAAAAATATATATATAATTTAGATGTATCGGAACCGCTTCGCGGAACTAGCATGGGTTTTTTAAAATCCATCTGCCCCTTTAAAATCAAACATCCGCATTGGATCCCAAACTTTGGAAAAATGTAGCACTAACTAACACATACCTGTATCCCATTGTCTCCAAGGGGGTTATATAATTGGCGCTCTGTATCAAGGGGAGCCCCTGAGTCCTTTTTTCACATAAGGGAAAAATTTTGATTGGGTTGGGGGGGTAAAACTAATTTCCTCTGGAACCCATGGGCAACATGGGAGGTGGAAGGGTCACCAATTTAAACCCCTTATATGAGTCTTGTCCTGGGTTGTGCTGGGAAATGTGTGCTGCCTCTTGGGAAAATTTCCAGCAGGACCGGGATTACCAAAAAGATCATAGTTTAAAACGTTTTATTATAGCGGACAAAAAGCCCTTTTTTCACAAATGGGGTGGGGATATCATAAATTTTTTGGGGGGACATCACAAAACCCGGGGGGAGGCAAAGGGGGTTCACCGAGCTCTAGCGCGCTATGATAACGGCCCCCCGACTATGTAAAATTTCCAGCTGTAAAAAGGGCCCAGACCAATAACAGCCTCATGAAGGAAAATTTTGCCCCCAAGGGGGTTTGAGTGAGCTGAGGGGGACAGTGATTAGGGGAAAAACCCGGGATGTACGAGTGAAGAATATTCGCCCACATAGGGTCGCGACAACTGTCCTCCTTGCTGCGACTCCCCCTCGCCCTGCTGCAATGACCTGGGCCACGACATGGAACAACCTGTGCCCCCTTCGTCGCCCACCGGGCCAGAGTCAAGAACCGCGAAGAGATGCCATGTTTTTCTCCTTAAAGCTGAAGCCCTTTGGTCCTGCATTGGGACGGAAAGTTGTTCCCCAGTCTAGGGACGGAATCTTGGGAGGAGAGGGTGGCCTCTTGGGCCGGGGGAGGAACGGGGGAAAACTTCGGGGTTTTCCCTTTGGTCTGCAGACGGGACAGAAAAAGCTATTGCGGAAACCGTCTTGAAGCTGGTGGGGAAAGCAGCTTGGAGGGCAACATCTTTGGGAAGGCATTCGACACGACAGGGGGCCAACCGGGGGGGTTCAAGGAGCGTGTATCAGGATTGGAAGTGCACTGGAGAGCCCCTGGTGTGGTTGGCATGCCGCCCCCACATCCTGGAAGTTTTTCTAAAGGGATGTCTTCGAGGCTTGCATGGGGCTTGCATCGGGCCCTAACATCGCCCTTCAAAAAGCCCCAGAATGTTGGCCTTCGTTGACCAGAGCCGACCACAGTCGGGGCTCCAAACAGGTGGCCCAGGAGTAATTCTCCCAACTCTGATTTTGTTTTAATTTGGCCTGTTATGAGTGTTGCTGCCATATCCTTGTGAAAAATTTGACCCCTTGGGGTCAAGGGTCTCCTGTAAGAGGTCATCAAAATTTTGGATGACTTGAAATGACAAAAAGATCAAACTTAAAAAGCCCCCTAAAATTTTTATTTAAAAATTAGAGGGTGGTTTAAAATATTTTTTTTACTCGTATGAGTCAAATCCTTTAGGTTTACAGAATTAACTTACATCAAAACTAAAAAAAGGGCAAAAAATTTTGAACTTTGCCCTTGCCCTTTAAACCTTTGAAGTTCACTGCGAAAAAAAAAATCTTTTTAGCAAAATTGAAGTTTTGGGTTTTTTTCTTCAAAATAACAAAAAAAAATTGTGTCTTATTCGCATAGGTAACCGAAAGGGTTTCCCAAAACCGATTTTTTTTTTGTTTTTTTTAAATAATTGTTTTCTAATTTTCTTCCAGATATATTTTGGGTTTTAAAAGTAGAAATTTTACAAACCCTAATTAAATGTAAAAAGGTGAAAAAGGGTATGTTGTGACCCCATAAAAAAAACACAAAGTAAGAAAATAAAGCCTATTCCTGTCCAAAAACTTTTAAAAAATTTTGGGACTAAAAAGGCAGGTCAAATGATTTTAAAAAAAAATTTTCCCATAACTTGTGGCTTTTGAGAAAAAAATCTGGTTCGCTTCTGCGGACCGAAAAATTTCTTCAAGTTCTGAAGAACAACATAGATGACCGATATAAAAAATTAATTAATTATATACCAAAATTACCGAAAAAAATATTAAATTAAAAATTTAAGATCTTGTATTCTTAAAAATATTTTTCAGTGTATGTACATACTAGTACGAGCATTTTATTTCCCAACCTAAAAGGTGAAAATTAACTTTTAAAATATTTTTCAGATCTAAAATTGTTTTAACTGGGGGATGCAAACAGTGGCAGGGGCACTTCAGCCTGTCCAGGGGGAAATTCCCCTTTTATGTATCCCTTTTGACCGTTTTTGGATGGCAACTGTCTCTATTTTTTCTTTTCAGAACTTGAAGAAAAATTCTGCAGGGTCCGCAGAAGCAGAAAAAAGATTTCTTTCTCAAAACCCAAGATTTGGTGGCAAATTTTTACAAATCATTTTCCTGCCGTAGTCCCAAATATTTAAATAATTTTTTTTGGGACAGGAATGAGAGCTTTTATTATCTTTTGTTTGTTTTTTCATGGGGTCAAAAATCCCTTTCTAACCCTTTTGACATTTTACATTAGGTTTGTAAAAAGCTCTTAAACCCCAAATATATTCGGAAAAAATTAGAAAAAAACATTTTTTATGAAAAAAAAAAAAAAAAAGTCGGGTTTTAGAACCTGGAAGGCTTACCTATGCAGAAAAAGACCAAATTTTTTTTTGTTATTTTGAAGTAAACATCAAAGCTTCAATTTGACTAAATGATTTTTTTTTTCGCGAGTGAAATTCAAGGGCCAGGTCAAGGGCAAAGTTCAATTTTTGCCCTTTTTTTAGTTATTGATGTAAGTTAATTTGTAAACCTAGAAAGGGTTCGAGATATACTATACAAAAGATATTAAAACCATCTCTAAGTTTATAAAAAAAGATTTTAGGGGCATTTGAAGTTTGATCTTTTGGGTATTTTCAAGTCATCCAAAATTTTTGATGCCTCTTCGGAACCCTTGCCCCTAAGTCTAAAAATTTTGCACAAGGCATTCAGAAACACTCTAACATGTGCCAAATTTAAGCAAAATGGGATTTGGTGGGGTTTTAAATTTTGTCATTTTGGTGGCCCCCTTCCTGGAATCCCCACCCTTACCCGCCGCCTGTCATCCGACGAAGAAGCTCATCGCCTTAAATTTCTGGGTCCCTGAAACATCTCTTGCTGGGGGAATCACCCGCGAAGACTACAAAGAGATCATCCTTTTCAGCGTGGCCTACCTCGGAGAAGAAGTCCCTGATCCTTCCGTGCTCCGGGTGCTTACCACATACCAGATGGATGGCCAAGGCCATCTACCCCGGGGAACATGCTTTTCCATGACCAGCTGGAGATGTCAGGCGGGATTTTACGGGGACCGTCGATTGCGTTTTTGTTACCATGGTCTACGCGAAATACGGGATGAGCAATGATTCCGCCTATGCGCCAAGACGACCTGGACTTCATCACTGACGTGAAAGGATCGCGACATGGGGTTTCGTCGGTCCGGAACGTGCCATGCGGCGCCATCTCTGGTCCCTTTCCGAGAACCTACGGGCTGGCCATCTTCGATGCCCGCTCACCCGGAGCGAAGGGGGGAATGTAGAGGGGTTTAAGCGCCCCCTTCACGATCAAAATCCCGCACCCCGATCAAAGACCCAAATCAATCTCAAACGGGCCGTTTCCCCCTTTGCTCAGTGCGGTCGATGCAGGTTTTTAAAAAGTCTACTAGGAGGCCAGAAAACCGCCCTTTCCCTTATAAGCCCCTGAAACATGGAACACGGATTCGTGTTTAAAGGCGCAAAGAAGCGGCTGGTGTCCTGAAGGTCCAACGACCTCCCAAAACGAGGAATACCCTCATTTCAATCTTTCCCCGGCAACCGGGCGAAGGATAAGGGGCAAACCCCTTCCTCTTAAAACTTACCCGCCTCCCACAAAAGCTGTCCCCAAAAAAAAAAGAAGGCGGAAAACAAGAAGAGGTGTTGGGGTAGGAAAAAAAATAACTAAAAAAAACAAACAGATATTTCAAATTTTCGTTTCCCTTACCTAGGTCTTCTGAACCATAGGTTTATCAGAATGCAGATAATGGGGTTCCCCCAATCTTAGAGGGCTATCAAAACGTTTCGTTTTTGGGGCGACCGTTTAAAAAAATTGCCCAAATTGTCACGAAAATTTGGTGGAATCCTTTTTTTTTGGGCAAGGAAAACCAGAGCAGCATGTGCCCCGGACTTTATTCATTATTTGTTTTTTATAAAACAGCCTGGGGCACCCTATTGTACAGCACACAAGAGAGGCGGGGCACTCTCTGGTATTGCATCAAACTGTTTATCGAGAGACCATCCAAAGGGTAATCATTCGGTGTGAACGACACGGTGTCCCCCCCGTCCCCTTTTTTTTGGTGTTCACTGGAGGCAGGGGAGCACTGACCGATGAAGTAATAGCATTCCGGGCACTCAGGGGGTTCGTCTCCAAAGGGAAACGATTAAAACCTGTTCCCCATTCAGTACCAAACTCGGCAAAGCCTGCCCAAGTCATTACCACCGTGCATCTCTGTCAAAAAATATGACACAAGTCTCTATACAGACTTGGAAAGCGAACGGGATATTTCTCACCAAAAATTCAATGCCTTACAGGCCCGGAAACATTCCCCCCAGGATGGGCCTACTTTCCTAGATACCGCAAAGCGAAATTTTTCCCCCTTCTCAGCAAAAAAATAACTAAAAAATCTCAGTTCACTAAGAAACTTCGTTTTTTGTACTCGCCAAAAGAAAAATGTAAGCCCGCATCCTTTTGCCAAAACCAAAAGAAAATGCCCTTCGAAAACATGTGGGCCCAAAACCAAGTGCTGGGGGGTCAGTCCCACATCGCAAACCCGAGAACATGAAAACCCGTTTTGGCCCCGGTTTTGGAGTGAACAAAAAATAACTGCGTCCAACAAAGTCAAGAATAAAAACGGCACCAGCGAAAATTTTTGGAACCTAACTCATTTGTACTGCACTGAAAAAGGTTTCGCGGACAAAATGCCCGTGTGTCATTGCTGGGCTTGAGTGCATTGACATTTGTTTTGCTGTGGTGGGAATGTGCGAATCGGCCGGAGATAAGTGAGGTGGCAAAAGGAGATGAAAGTCGGAGGTGATACCGGGCATTAATGGTGTTAAATACTTAATAATCTTTGTAAGTGCCCAAAAAAAACTTTTTTTAGATAACCAAAATTCTCAAAATTTTTTAAAGATTAAATGAGTTTTAAATGGCCTGTTTTTTGATTAGAAACTAACTGTAATACATCTTCATATTAAATAAAACGAAAAGTGTGTGTCTGTGTGTTGGGGTGGTTGGTAAAAAGGTTTCCGCCCCCGTGGCCAAAAAACCCCCATATGGACTTTTTGGGAAACGGTTGACCAGGGGGAAAGGGCAAAAAACCCACTTATAATGACCGATACTTTTTTTTTTTTTTTTTTTTTTTTGCGCCCCATTCGGGAAAATTGTGAAAAACAAAAAAGGGGTTGCGAGAATTGAGGAAGTCTTAAAAGTAGGGTGATGGGGAATGGGTTTTAAAAGAAAGGGTGGGGTGGGGGGGTAATGGGGGGGGAATAGGGTGGGGGGTGTGGGTAATCTATAATAAAAAATAAGCAAAATGTGGTCTCTCTGTCTGTCTGTCTGTCTGTGGTGTGTGTGTGTGTGTGTCCGGTATGGTTCCCGCCCCCCTGGCCAATCACTCATATGGCACATTTTTTGGAACCGGGTTTTTACCAGGGGAAGGTTTTAAGCCCAATTTTTGAATTTTTCCGATTTTTTTTTTTTTTTTTTTTTTTTTTTTAGCAGCCTATTAGCGATAATTGTGAAAAAAAAAAAAGGGGTTGCGAGAATTGAGGAAACCTTGATGTAGGGTGAGGGTTTAAAAGGGTTTTTAGTAATGGGGGGGGTTTTTGGGTAATGGGGTTTTTGGGGTTTGGGTGATTTTAAGGTGGGGGGGATGGGTTTGGGGGGGTGGGGGGGTTGGGTGGGGAATAGGTGGGGGGGTGAGGGAATGGTAAAAATTAAACGAAAGTGGGGGGGTCCCTTGTGTGTGTGTGTTGTGTGGGTGTGTGTCTGGTATAGGTTTCCGCTCCCCCCTGGCGCAATCACCTCATATGGCACATTTTTTGGAACCGGTTGACCCGGGGAAGGTTTAAGCCCATTATGAATATCCGATCCCTTTTTTTTTTTTTTTTTTTTTAGCAGCCTTTAGCGATAAAAATTGTGAAAAAAAAATGGGTTGCAGAATTGGGGGGAAACCTTGATGT
>JACEEZ010023727.1:0-37500 GCA_016584305.1 Chionoecetes opilio | reverse complement strand
AACTACAGCTACCACCAACACATCACTGCTACAGCCACAACCCTTCACCTCTCTCTCCTTCCCTCGGTATAATTACACACGCTACCATGCCCTTGACCCGTCCATCCACCATGCCCTCAGCGCCCCCCCACAGCCGTCCAAGACCCTCCTCCCGTCTGGACTGACCGCGCGGGGGGAGGGGGATAAGAAGAGCAGTATAGCGTGCCAACAAGAGTAATTTAGAGTCTCTTCACAGGATAGGCACCGAGTATAAGGGAGGTGGTGGTAGATAGAGGGGAATACCATGTGGATTCCCCTCCTCTACGGCTCTCTCTCTACATATTTTCAAGCCATGCTGGAGTATTTCTCTCTCTTTCTCTTGTATAAAGAAGAAAAGAGAAGGGAAGATAAGAGAAAGTATGTGTTAGGAAAGAAAATGTGGTTGATCTTTATAGTTAATATTATCGTGGATGATTTGCTAGCCTTTGCCGCATGTCAATCTTCCCCAACCACCTTTCCCCCCCTTTGCCCCCTTCACCCCCCCCCCCTCTTCCCATTCTAAGTTAAGTGAGTGATGGTGAGAAACGATGAAGCTATTCAGAGTGCCCGAAGCTTTATTACGGTATAAACGAGAGTGTTACTTAGGAGGCTGAGGCACGTGAGGTAATGATGGACCACTTCCACTACTACTGTGTGATGGGAAGGGAAGGGCGAAGCGGGCAAGATAAGATATGATGGGAAGGGAAGGGCGAGGATGCAAGGGGTTAAGAGGGAAGGATGGGATGAGAAGGGAAGACGAGTAGCAATATGCAAAACTGAAAGGAAATACTCATTATTATAATTTGATGGCGACACACACACACACACACACACACACACACACACACACACACACACACACACACACACACACACACACACACACACACATACACACACACAGGAGGAGAAGGAAGAAGAGGAACAGTAATAGAAGGGAAATGAAGAGAAGGAGGAGGAAGAGGCAATGTCGCTCCCATTATAGGATACAATATACTGCTTTAAGGTGTCCCTCTCTCTCTCTCTCTCTCTTTTTTTTTTTTTTTTTTTTTTTTTTTTTTTAAAACTTAATACACTGAATACAGAAGGGGAGTTGATGTGCTAAAGTCCTGACTGGGACGCCAAGGACTATCTCTAGCAGTATTATATTTTATTAATATCAATATATACAAATAATGGAAAAAGTACAGCAATAAAATNATGGTGGGGTGGTATGTGGTGGTGGTGGGTCTGGTAGTGTGGTGGTGTGTGATACGAGCATTGTAAAGCTGTAATGACTAGATCCAAATCGTAGAAAAGCTGTTATATAATTATATAATGTTATATAATTATTTACTATCGTTCTCTTTTTTCCTTCTTATATGCTCTATATTCAGTGTTTTGGTTCTGTTTGTTCTTCCATGTTTCATTATATATACACCCAGGCTGTTGTCAAAGAGTTGGTGTTGGAGTCCAATCGGAAAGGTTTGTCATAATTGAATTTTCTCTTTAATACTCCTATTTTTTCTTGTTTTCATAGTATGTTCCTGATATTTTCACTTACACCTTAGCTCTTCTCTCTCTCTCTCTCTCTCTCTCTCTCTCTCTCTCTCTCTCTCTCTCTATCTCTCTCTTCTCTCTCGCTCCTCTCTCTCTCTCTCTCTCTCTCTCTCCTCTTCTCTCTCTCTCTCTCTCTCTCTCTCTCGCTCGCTCTCTCTTTTTTTTTTTTTTTTTTTTTTTTTAAATTAATACATTGAATACAGAAGGGGAGTTGATGTGCTAAAGTCCTGACTGGGACGCCAAGGACTATCTCTAGAAGTATTATATTTTATTAATATCAATAATTATACAAATAATATGGAAAAAGTACAGCAATTCTCTACTATAAATTAATACTGATAACAACTAATACAAATAATATAAAGAAAGTATACTAATACATTGATACACATATATATAAAGAAATTATACTAATATAAAACATAATCTTATTATACAAAAGTTTAGTAATGATTTTTATTGCATGTTTTATTGCGTTAGTTCCGCTTGCAGCCAGCCATTTACGCCCGATTTGAAGGCGTGCATGGAAGTGGTGAGATGCAGGTCGGTCTGGCGCACCAAGGTGTTCCATAGTCGACCATAGCGGGGTAGGAAGGAGCGGAGGTAATGTTCCGTCCTCGCGAAGGGCACAGTCACTTGATGGTCGATGTTGTGGGCCGCACGGGTAGAATGGGAGGGCCTGGCCCGTGGGTTGAGGCGCAGCTCTGCTAGTTGTAGGAGCTGCATCCTGTGAGCCTTGTACATGACGCACATGCCTGCCACGTCACGCCGCTGCTGGAGAGGTTGAATGATCTGTGCAGCAGCCTCAGGGACTTTCAGCCGGGCCAGCCGCTGGGCTCTGGTTTGAACCCGGTCAAGGAGGCGGAGGTATGACGGGGGGCAGGAGGACCATGCGAGGGGCGAGTATTCCATCAGGGAGCGGACTTGTGACTTGTAGAGTGTGCCGACTCCCTGAGCGTCCAGGAGGTGCGCAACGCGTCGGATGCAGCTCAGTTTCCAGGCAGCATCCTTGGCGACCTTCTTGACGTGGCTGGTGTATGTGAGGCCAGAGTCGAACTCCACCCCTAGAATGTTGACTGACTCCTGGAGGTGTATTTTTCTACCTGCCAGGAGAATGGCGTGTTGGTCCCAGTTGACTGCATCTTGCCTGCGGGAGATGAGGACGGCTTGAGTCTTGTCTGGTGCAAAGGTGACTTGCCATCTCTTGCCCCAGGAGGCGATACTCTGCAGTGTCTGGTTGATACGAATGACTTTGTTGTGGCGGTCATTCCTCTCACAGGTGAATGTGAGAGTACAGTCGTCTGCGTACGCTCTTGCCTCAGGAATCAGCTGCAGGATGTCGTTGAAGTAAACGTTCCAAAGTAATGGCCCGAGTACACTTCCTTGAGGGACACTGGCTTTGATAGCATTTTCAGAGGAGGTGTGACCATTCACCACCACGCGCAGAGTTCTTTCATGGAGGTAATCCTGCAGGAGGTGTAACAGGTCCCCGCAGATCCCCAGGCTTCTCAGCTTGGTAGTGATGCCCTGATGCCACACCCTATCAAAGGCACCAGCGATGTCAAGGGCGACGACGAAGGTGTCTTCGCCCCGATCTAGGGAGTGGTTCCAGGCTGCTGAGTGCAGGAGAAGAAGGTCTGCTGCAGATCTCCCCTGTCGGAAGCCGAATTGCCGTGAATTTAGCAAGCGGTGAGCGTCAAAAAATGTAATGATTTTGGAGGCAATGATGGACTCAAGAACTTTCCCAACAACGGAAAGGAGGGAAATGGGGCGGCAGTTCTGAGGATCGCCTCTGCTCTTCTTTTTGTGGATAGCACAGACTCTCGCACTTTCCACTAGATGGCCACTGCTGAGATGAAAGGCACTCCCGGAAGATGGTAGCAAGAGGCACAGCAAGTTGTGAGACATCTTTTAAGCAGGTGAGGGATGATACTATCTGGTCCCAGCGCTTTCTTGGGATCAACTTGTGAAGTTGTTGCAACACCTCCTCCGTGGTAATGGTGATGTTCCTAGGGCGGCCTTGGTTAGAACCGGAACTGTAGGAGGTTCACGTTCTGGGTCAGGAACTGTCATCTGGAGGAGAAGTGGGCAGCCACACCTGAGCTTTACCCCGGTAACTTGTGACAACAGAGCCATCAGGTGCTGTCAACGGTGGGATGCTGTCGTCACGAGAGGAAGCCCTGTTGTTGTTTGATGCTGCTCCACCAATCCTTAGTGCCCACTGACTGGCCTGTTAGCTTTCGCTTGAGGTGATCCCTCCAGTTGTTGATCGCCTCTTTCTGGACTCTTTTCATATTTTCACAGCCATTTTGTGGGTGTTTATTCTTGTGGGGTGGACTTATATCGCAACCAGGCCTGCTTTGTCTGTGCTTTCCTGCATGAAACCCAAACCAGGCTGGTTCGGGTTTAGACTAGGCTCTCTCTCCTCCTTCTTTCCTTTCTCTTTCTCTTTCTTTCTCCCCCTTTGCCCCCTCTCTCTCTCTCTCTCCATCTCTTCTCTGTTTCCCCTCTCTCTCTCTCTCACCCCTTCTTCTCTTCTCCTATTCTCTCTCTCTCCTTCGGCTCTTCTCTCTCATTCTAATGGAAAGTCCCTCCCTTTGTTGTATTTGTACGGGAATTTGTACTGCCAGAGATATCAAATCAATATCTCCCTTATCACGCCCCCTGTGTTCTCCCTTTGAGCCAGTATTGATAGTACTGAGGCAGGTGAGAGCGTCTGTTATACTTGACCTTTCACTAATTATCACCCATAATTTGTTCTGTTTATATTTCCCAATTTTATTATTGTATATTATCCCATCTTTTTATAGTCCCCATATGTATTTTTTATTTTCCTTGTTGCGACCATTAAAATTCCCTTGCTCATCTTCCTCCTTCTCGGCTTTTAGTTTAAGACTCTCTAAAACTTCAAATATTCCTCTATATTTTTTTGACTGTTAGATTACTTATTTTCCTCTAATCGTCATCATTTTTTTCTCCTATTGATTCCTATTTTTCTTGATTGCCCTCCTTTACGAAAATGTTCAGTCTTCTCTGTATTCATCATCTTTATTTCCATATTTTTCCCATACTTCGTAACTTTTAATTCTTCTTTCATCCATCTTTTTTCCGGGGCATTTTACCTTATTTTTTCCCGGGGGGATTTTTTTTTTTCTCTCTCTCTCTCTCCTCTCTCTCTTTCTCTCTCTCCTCCTTTTCTCTCTCTCTCTCCTTCTCTCTCCTCTTTTCTCTCTCTCCTCTCCCCTCTCTCTCTCTCTCTCTCTCTATCTCTCTCTCTCTCTCTCCCCTCTCTCTCTATCTCTCTCTCTCTCCTCTCCTCTCTCTCTCTCTCTCTCTCTCTCTCCTCTCTCTTTCTCTCTCCTCTCCTCTCTCTCCTCTCCGCCCCCTGCCATCGTGGCGAGTGGACGTTTTCCTGACCTTCCCTGCTAACGCCCAACTTTATCCTGTCAACCTGATGAAACTGCCTGTTTTCTATACTCTCTGGATAACATTGAAGCCATACAACTATCAAAGGAAAAACATACACGAAGCTCAACCCTTGCAATACGGTTGTGTTTTCGTGACAAACATGGCTTCGTGCAGTGAAGAAGCAGTGACTCCCAACACAGTGAATGGTGACGTGAGTGAACCTTCCTTAACCAGCCCAACTACTGACTTCCAAAAAAACACTCACCAAGACTCACCCCAAAAACACTGCCGCGAAATTGGAGGAATAACGTATGGGAAAATAAGGACATTTTAATCGACATGATAAGGGAACAAGCCAAGGACTCCGTTGAAACGAAAATTGTCATAGTGAACCACCACTTAAACACAAAACTGTGCCTAACGATCTGTCATGCAATAACAGTAATAAAACAAAACAGTGCTATAACTAATTAAGTGACGAAGTAAAGACAATAAGTGAATCTCTGGAACAATTAAAGAGGTATGGGTTTCTCTGGAACTATCCCGCACGGGTGAAGCCGGGGTGGTGTCACCATCACCCTAACCACCCAACAAGGGGCGACTCGACGATCCAGCTGGAGGATTTAATTACCCGACTAACTAATTAGAAAAAACATGCGACCAACAACAACATCATAGTACCCCCCTGAAGCCACGGCAAACTCTGGGTACCTTTCTATTGACGCCGAGTGTCATTTTTTAGAAGATAAACAACTAATCAAGTGAAAACAGAGGACAGGAACGGAATGAAACACCAAACCAATCCACCTCAGAAAAAAGATATTGATCGGTGACATGAATCTGAGCAACATAAAAGTTTCCGACCTGAATGATAACCGTGCTATCAGAACTCTCAAAGACGCTAATGTAGACCTCTTAAGTGTTGGGTGCGTGAAAACTAACTTGGACTCCCAAAACTGCTTATTACGGGTGGTTTTTTGACGCAATAGGGGGCACGTCACCGGCAGTGGTTTAGACAATCTCAGTGCTCTCGTCAGTGAACTAAAGGGCAAAAATAAAAATATGGATATATGTGTGAGCAGGTAGCACCAGCCTGCAATCTGACCCTTTAAAAGCAAAAATTAATGAAATAAATGAGCACACACATAAATGGGCAGACGATAACGGCATAGCAATAGTCAAACCAGACCTTTTCCCTTAAGCTGGGGACAGGAGAATAAATGAGACATGCTACGACACCTACAGTGATACCAAGGATCCATTCTAAACAGAACAGGTGTCGTCAGGCTGCTCAAAGCAAGACAACCAGTACTCTCCCCTTCAGTGAGTGCGTAGATTGGGAAAAGGTAAAGAAAAACTCAAGTCAAGCTCTCGAAGTAAGAAACGCGCAACTACGACAAGATGGAAACCCCAAGGCATAAATGTTGCTCCCGCCTACTCTTCAGCCATACGCTCGCCACCGATGGAGGCGGGTGGCAAGTTATGGCCCGAGTGTACCTCACGGCTCAACCCAACCCCTGAGGACAGTATGGGGGAAAGGCAAGCATTTGCCAAGACATGACAGGAGTCAACCCTTCCCTACTCGTATACGTCACACGGGCTAAAAAGAAATCCCGAAACTTTTCAAGAAGCACCAAGACAGAATCTACACTACTATCGCCACTTCCCCTCCTCCTCTCACCAACTCCTACTCTGTCGCACCCTATGCTCCCCAACCCACCCGCCCTCGCCACACTCCGTCCTGCCCCCCACCTGGGACAACTACCGCCCCGAATATAAGGACCCCGTGAACGGTGCCCCGGCGGTCGTGATCATTACCCCGACACCGAGAACAGCAAGGTAGAAAAGTCGGTTGTTACAACGTGGAGAGTTTAACCACCAGCAATTAAACTGTCGGTTCGACCATAAAGAAAGTGTGGCAGTTTGTCAACGACGGGTCATAAGAGCAAACTCTGTGCTGCTTATAGCGCCTAGGAAAATGGCAAAGATGGCAAGCCGATATTTTCCCTTAAACCAGATAAAAAGGACTTTTTTAAAAATTGAACATTAATTTCACAATCACTACAAGGCAATCTTGAGGAAATAAAGTTGTGGTAAATGAAAGAGATATCGTATTTGTGTATTAGTGAGACGTGGCTATCTTCCTGCACTCCTGATTTCCCATGTAATATACCTCACTACAAACTATACAGTGTGATAACGGTCGCGGCTCGGGTGTTTGTGTGTATGTGAAAGACCATCTCAGCTCTGAAGTATTAGAAACAAACATTGCGCAACAATTAGGTGTCGAGGATATATGGATACAATTCAGTGCAGAAAAATTTCCTTCAATCATATAGGTGCATTTACAGACACCCTAAAGCTCTTTCTGATTCTTTGACATATTTTTGACCTCCTAAGAACAATGTCTTTGCGTTAACAAACCTGTTTTCATACTCGGTGATTTAAATGACGATCTTCTCAACGTAAAAGCAAACTCTCCAGAATCATCAAAAATAACAAATTAACACAAATAATTAGCAAGCCCACTCGATTCACTCCCACCTCCGCCACACTACTTGACGGGTTTTCATCACTAAAAAGCCCGACTCGATGCTGAACTCTGACGTCTTCCTCATCCCATAGCGGACATGACCTTGTCATTGTCACCGTCAATATAAGTAAACAAAAATGACCCCGTATCATTAAAACTATTTGTGACATGTCACACTATGATAGGGAACATTCTGCTCACATTACTTAGTGAAAGTGATAGATCAGTAAAATATTTAATACAGACGATGTAAAGAACAAGTAGACATACTAACATCCACGATAAACAAGTGCCTGGATTGCTGCGCCCCCATGGTTAAAAAAAGAAATACGCCGTCCCCCCCCCGTGGATGACCCAATCAGATTCGGGAGGCAATAATAACACGAAATAACCGCTCAACGTAATCTCAAAGCACACAGAACGAGCCCCACTCTGCAGGCCCAATATAAGGACCTAAAAAAAAATGTAAAGCAAACTATAGATAAAACAAGGAAAGAGTACTATCACGATCTATACTTTTAAATTTTAAGAATAACATTGCCGCTACTTGGAAGATTATTAAGGACCTAATCCTTCCCCTAAAAGGCGTCTAATGCCAACAATCTGACGCTGAAAAAAGTTTGCGGAAAATTTTAATACTTTTTCGCAACTGTTGGTGAATACTTACAAAAAAACACAACAGTCCCTGCGTAACATCCCCGACCAAAATGTAACTACAAGAGACGCTAGCGTATCTCGTCAGTAGAACATTTCCGGCCCCAACCCGTCGATACGAACACGGTCACTTAACTATCAAGCACCTTAACAACACTAAATCGTTTGGATCAGATAATATTTCCCTGCGTTTCGTTAAAGATTCACCTTTATGTTTTAGCTTATTATTTTACATTACTATAAACACCCCCATCGTAACCGGTCTTTTTCCGAATCAGTGGAAGCATGCCATGTTACCCCTCTTACAAGAATGGAGACACAGATGATGTCAGTAATTACCCCCCATTTCCCCCCTCCCTTCTATTCTAGGTATTGAAAAAAACTGTTTTACTCAACTCACAACTTTCCTCGAGTCAAATGATCTCCTATCTAACAACCCGCATGGCTTTCGTCATAAATTATCAACCGAAAAAGCCCTTTCTGTCATTACTAACCACATTTATGACAACATGGACAGGAAGCGGGTGTCACTATTAAACCTTATGCGATCTATCTAAAGCATTTGACTGTCAACCCCCACCATCCACTTAAGAAACTAGACAACACAAATGTTGATACTTCTGGTTTGACAGTTTACCTAAATGGGAGAACGCAGTCAGTACGATTACATAACACTACTTCTTCGAAATTACAGTTACGTACGGTGTCCCGCAGGGCTCTATACTTGGCCCCAAAATTGTTTAATTTTTCGTGAATGATAATTTTTATATTAATGACTGTATATTAGTGCAATACGCTGAGACACACAAATCCTACACAACAACCTTATCAATAACCTTGACCCTCATTCAGAAACACAGGAAACCTTACATAAAGCAAAGTTGTACTTTCTGAAAAAAAGGGTTACTATGAATACAAGAAAACACAGTGTATGTTCATAGGTAACTATCAACTATTATCCCAGATACCAGACAATCTCACTATACAGCACCACGACACAACCCTTCAACCCACCACACATGTAAAAAACCTTGGACTACACAGACAGGTGTGGACAGGTACATGACTTTTAACAAACATGTATGTGAAATGAGTAAAAAAGTAACCGGATCTCTAATGTATGTAAATAGAATAAAAGAATATTTCGACAAGGATACTCGCACAGCAATTATACAATCACTTGTACTTAGCATTATTAATTATTGCAATGTAATATGGGGCACAGCAAACACAACTCCTAAACAATGTACAAAAACTACAGAATTTTGCAGCAAAAGTAGTAGATGGTAAAGCCAGGAAGTACGATCATGTGACTCCAATTTTGAAAAACTACAATGGCTGAATGTTAAAGACCAAATAACTCACGACACAGGGGTCACTATGTTCAAGTATATGACCCATCTATATCCTAATCTGACTTTTCCAACTGTAGGGGACGTTACTGGTAGCACCACCAGACAGCGAAATCACCTGTACCACCACAGTTCACTACACTAAGACCAACACAGACATGGGGGCCAGATCTCTCTCTGTAAGGGGCCCCAAGTTATGGAACAGCCTCCCATCGCTAGTTAAAGATGCTAACACCCTACAGTCTTTCAAAACTAAACTCAAACTTGTACTTCGGGATGGAAATTAATTTTAGTATAGAACTTTTTCTTTTAATGTATATAGTATATTCTTAGGGAGAACATAGTCCTTTTTTAATGATTTTACTTATATATTTGGGTTTTTTTTTAATAATGCTTTTATTCCTTTACTTTTATTAGCATATACTGTATATATTTTAATATCGATTATTTTTCTATTTTACAATTTATAATTTTATTTTTTAATGTTTTAATGCAAAACTGTGGTAATTTAATTCATGTAGCTATTATCTTGAAAATAATGTATGTAACCCAAAAAACCACTGCCGGGGGAAATAAACTTATTATTTTAAATATTATATTATTTTATTACTCTCTCTTTTCCCTCTCTCTTCTCTCTCTCCTCTCTCTTCCCCTTTTCCTCTCCTCTCTCTCTCTCTCTCTCTCTCTCTCTCCCTCTCTCTCTTTTCTCTCTTCTCTCTCTCTCTTCTCTCTCTTTTCTCTTTCTCTCTCTCTCTCTCTCTCCACCCCCCGTCCATCTCTTTCCTTTTTCTCTCCTTCTTGTTAAATTTCGCTCTTTCCCTTATCCGCTCCACATGCCACACCCGCCCCTCCCCACTTCCCACCAAAACCCGGAACGCCCCTTGCCTAAACAAACCCCACATTTTTCCCCCAAAACCGGATGCCCCCCCCTACCCCCACACCCCCAACCCCCCCCCCCTTTCACAAACACGGTGCCCCTTGCCCCCCACACCCCAAAAACACAAAAACCCCCCACCCCACACACCCCACACACACACCCCACAAAACACACAAAACAAAAACAACAAAACCACACACACACAACACACACAAAACACACAAAGCCCCTCCCCCCCTACCACCCACAATACATAAACAAACACACAGACATAAACAAAAGACACAGATCCCGCAACAGGGGAGAGAGAGAAGGAGAGGGGGAGGAGAGAGAGAAGGGGGGGGGGCAGGAAAAACGGGGGAAAAAAAAGAGAAAAAAGAGAGAAGAGAGAGAGAGAGAGAAGAGGAGAGAGGGGAGAGAGGGGAGAAAAAATAGAGAAAGGGGAAAAGGGGGGGGGGGGAAAAAAAAAAAAAAAAAAAAAAAATTCAAAAGATTTTTTGAAAAAGCGAAAAAAAAACCCATATCAATATTTTCCTCTTCTTCTTCCACTTTTTTTCCCTGACCCTTCCCCCTCATCCTTTTCTTTCCCTTGTCTCCCCTTTTTCTCTCTCACTGTTTTCTTATTCCCTCCCTTTCCATCCTTTTCCTGTCTTTGTTCCGTCCATAGTTTTCCCCCTATTTTTGGGGGTTCTTATCTCCCTCCTGTTTTTTTTTTTTTCTGCGTCATCACTTTTTTTTTTGGGCACATCATAATTACCTCCCCCAAACCCCCCCCCCCCCCCCCCCCCACCACACAACGTCCCCGGGGCCAGGCAGGCGGGGCAGGCAGGCAGCAGGCAGGCAGGCGGCAGGCAGGCAGGCGGGGCGGGGCAGGCAGGCGGCAGGCAGGCGGCGGCAAGGCAGGCAGGCAGGCAGGCAGGCGGGGGCAGGCGGGCAGGCAGGGGGAGGCGGGGGCCCGGGGCAGGCCCCCCCCCCGGGCCCCAGGCAGGCAGGCAGGCGGGCATGGCAGGCAGGCAGGCAGGCAGGCAGGCAGGCAGGCAGCGGGCAGGCACCGGCAGGCAGGCAGGCGGCCCAGGCAGGCAGGCAGGCCCGGGCAGGCAGGCAGGCAGGCGGCGGGCAGCGGCCGGGCAGGCAGGGCAGGCGGCAGGCGGCAGGCAGGCAGGCAGGCGGCAGGCAGGCAGGCAGGCGGGCAGGCAGGCAGGCAGGCAGGCAGGCCCCAGGCAGGCAGGCAGGCAGCAGGCAGCAGGCGGGCGGGGCCCAGGCAGGCGGGCGGCAGGCAGGCAAGGCAGGCAGGCGGCGGCAGGCGGCAGGCAAGCAGGCGGCAGGCAGGAGGCAGGCAGGCAGGCAGGCAGGCAGGCAGGAAAGGCCCCAGGCAGGGGCAGGCGGGGGCAGGCAGGCAGGCGGACAGGCAGGCGGGCGGGGCAGGGCAGGCCAGGCACGGGCCGGCAGCAGGCAGGCAGGCAGGCGGGCGGGCAGGCAGGCAGGCGGGGCAGGCAGGCAGGCAGGCAGGCAGCAGGCAGGCAGGGGGCAGGCGGGCCAGGGGGGCAGGCAGGCAGGCGGGCAGGCGGAAAGGGCGGGGCAGGCGGCAGCAGGCAGGCGGCAGGCAGGCAGGCAGCAGGGGCAGGCACAGGCGGGCGGCAGGCAGGCAGGCAGGCAGGCAGGCAGACAACAGACAGAACAAAACGACGACAGCCCAGACAGACGACAGACGCACAGACCGCCCAGACAGACAACAGACAGACAGACAGACGACAACAGACAGCAGACAACAGACAGACAGACAGACAGCAGACGCAGACAGACGACAGACAGACAGACAGACGGGACAGACAGACAGACAGACAGACAGACAGCAGACAGAGCAGACAGACAACAGACGACAGAGCAGACGACAGACAGACAGACAGCAGACAGACGCGCAGGAACGCGACAGAGAACAGACCAACAGACACGACAGACGACAGACAGACGACAACAGACAACGACAACAAAAACAGCAGACAGACAGACAGACAGACAACAGACAGAAAAAGACAGACAGACAGACAGCGGACGAAGGAACAAGACAGACAGACAGACAGACAGAAAAAGACAGGACAGACAGCAACAGACAGCCCAGACAGACAGACAACAGACAGCGACAGACGAAAACAGACAGACACGACGACAGACAGACAGACAGAACAGACAGACACGACAACAGACAGACGACAAAAGACCCAGACACACAGACAGACAACAGCACACACAACAACACACACACAACAAAAACCAAAACCCAAACCCCCGACAACAGACAGACAGACAGACAGACAGAAAACAGCACACAATTAAATTTTTCCTTTGTGTTTTTTCAGAGGAAGATACTAAAAATCTAATTATAAAGTATTTTCTCTCTTTCTCTCTTCCCTCCTCCTCCTTCTCCCTTTCATATATCTTCCTCCTCTCCATAGTCTTCTTCTTCCTTCATCTTCCTCTCTCCATCTCTCCTTCCTTCTTCCTCCTTCTCCCTCTTTTTCTTCTTCTTCCAACCCTTCTCTCTTTCACTCCATCTTGTGTTTTTCTCTCTCCCCCCCCCCCCCCCCCCCCCCCCCCCACACCCCCCCCACCCCCCTCTCTCTTCTCTCTCTCTCTCTTCTCTCTCTCTCTCTCTCTCTCTCTCTCTCTCTATATCTCTCTCTCTCTCTCCTCTCCTCTCTCTCTCTCTCTCCCTCTCTCTCTCTCTCCTCTCTCTCTCTCTCTCTATCTCTCTCTCTATCTCTCTCAAAACTTGGTAAAATCTAATCAAATGAAAAATAAAACGCATTAACAAAGAAATACAAGCCTTTCACAATAACACAACATATCATAAATACCTAACTAAAAATATTATGATTACAGAAATCAACGTCCAACTTACTAATAAGGCAACATCAAAGCAGGAAACAGTTGGAAAAGAACACTATACCTTGCACTGTAGAAAATAAATAACCAGTAGGAAAGGAACACTATATACCCTGCACTGTAGAAAATAAATAACCAGTAGGAAAGACCACTCTAGACCCTTGCACCGTACAAAATCAATAACCAGTAGGAAAGGAACACGATATACCCTTGCACGTAGAAAATAAATTAACCAGTAGGAAAGTAAACCACATATATACTAGGCACGTAGCATCATAAAGTAACCAGTATGAAAGGAACCTATATACCCTGCACTGTAGAAATAAATAACAGTTAGGAAAGGAACACTATTACCCTGCACTGTAGAAAATAAATAACCAGTAGGAAAGGAACACTATACCCTGCACTGTAGAAAATAAATAACCAGTAGGAAAGGAACACTATATACCTTGTAGAAAAGAAAATATAAGGAGGAAAAATAAGAGACAAAAATGAAGAGTAAGAAAAAGTAAGAAGTAAGAAGAGTGAGAGAAGAGTAAGAAGTAAGTAAGATAAGTAAGAATAGTAAGAAGTAAGTAAGAGTAGTAAGAAGTAACTAAGAAGAGAGTAAGAAGAGTAGGAATAGCAAGAAGTAAGTAAAAAGAGTAAGAGAAGAGTAAGAGTAAGAGCTTTTTTTTTTCTTTGTAACTAAGAGTAAGAAAGTAGAGGAAAGTAGGAGAGAAAAAATGAAGCGGCAACTAGGAATAAAATAATAGTCTTTGGTTTCTCAAGAGGCCTTAGAAGCCACCCTGGGCAGCACCGAAGAAAGGAAGCAAAACACAGGAGAGGGAAAAGAGGAGAGAGGAGGAAGAGGAGAGAGGAGGAAGAGGAGAGAGGAGGAAGAGGCTGGAAGACACGGGGGAGATGGTACAAGGACATACATTTTAAGCTCTGCGAATCTTTTTTTCTCTCTCTCTCTCTCTCTCTCTCTCTCTCTCTCACTCTCTCTCTCTCTCCTCTCCTCTCTCTCTCTCTCTCTCTCTTCTCTCTCTCTCTCTACTCTCTCTCTCTCTTCCTCTCTCTCTGGTCTCTCTCTCTCTCTCTCCTCTCTCTCGATATCTCTTCTCTCCTCTTCTCTCTCTCTCTCTATCTCTCGCTATTCTCTCTAAGGGACACAATCAAGAAACATGTTGTTTTGTCGTTAAAACATATGATGTTTGAGGGAAATTTGCCAGGAGAAAAATGGAAGTTAATGAAATCGTGAATGAAAGAGGATAGCTATGAGTTTTGAAGGGGCAATGTATTTTTAGTAGTAGTAGTGTTAGGGATAGTGTTATTGCACTCTTTATATATATAGAGATCTCTCTATATCTATCCCCTCCCACTCTCTCCTATCTCTCTCTCTCTCGATAATCTACTACTACTTCATATCTCTAATCTCTAGATATATAGCGCTATATAGAGCGATCTCTCTCTCCCGATTCTATATCTCTCGCTCTCTCTCTCTCTCTCTCTCTCTCAATCTGTATCTCCTCTCTCTCTCTCTTCTCTATCTCCTCTCTCTCTCTCTCTCTCTCTATCTCTCTCTCTCTCTCTCTCTCTCGCTATCTCTCTCTCTCTCTCTCCTCTCTCTCTCCTCTCTACTCTCTCTCTCTCTCTCTCTAGTATATATATATATACATATATATATATATTATATGTGCTATTATAGATATAGATATTGTAGATGTATATGTATATGTATATGTATAGTATATATATGTATATGTATATGTGTATATGTATATATATGTATAGTATGTATATGTGTGTATGGTGTGTATCTATATATATATATATATATACCCCCTCTCTCCATCTCTCTTCTCTCTCTCTCTCTCTCTCTTCTCTCTCTCTATCTCTCTCTCTCTCTCTCTCTCTCTTCTCTCGCTCTTATCTCTCTCTATCTCTCTCTCTATCTCTCACTAATCTCTCCCTGAAGCTCCTTGAAAAGTATGTGAAAGCATATGGATGTGAATCAGTTGTGAAGACGAAGTATTTGGGGTCTCCCGATAACTTTAGGAACACTAATTTATCCAACCGCTTTGAGATGGTTAGAAGAGAGAGCTAGTAAATAATATTGAAGATGTTAATATCTTTTTTTTCTTTCAACCGCGCATCCACACCACGTGAGTACTATTAAAAAGTAAGAATAAAATACTAAATTTTATTTAAAAATGCCCGCAAGGCATGCTAGTTTAAAATATCATTAACATATTGGTTAAATATAACTTTACATTAAAACCACTACATTACTAAAAACAAAACTGTACATAATATTGTTATCATGGGGACAGTGTTCTCATTATGCTGTGAGTGTTGTCGATGTTTATTATTGTACCAGTTACTAATATAATGGTAAACGTCATTAATATTCTGATTCCAATATTACTATTACCCTAATACTGCCTACTATTGCTACAAACATTTCTGTACCATGGTGATGACTGTTCGGGCCGGTATTGTGACATTGCTGGTTATATAATTGTAGAACTAAATATCATGCTTACCATTACACGTTTGTCATTTATATATCAGCTGTTGTTAGCGCTGTTTGCAATCAGACATACTATATGTTAAACGTCAAATATTCTGATCCAATACTATATTACCCTATATGCTAATATTGCTAAAAACATTCTGTACCATTGTTGTTGCCGGTCGGGCCGGATATTTGTGCCATTGCTGTAATGCGATTAGCCAATGTCTAATTCACCCGGACGAAGAGTTGCTTATAGGCCACCAAACAGGATAAAATGCTACAAGTGTTGGTGTGCGAGAAAGGAAACAGCAGAAAAAATGTACATCCTGTAGGAAAGGAGACCGGTGCAGGAACCCCTGGGACGTGACCCCCGGGGCGGGGAGAGGCGAGGAAAGTGACGGCCAAACGACGGCCCGGATCCCCAGCGAGAGAGGAGCAGCAGCAAGCGAGGGGACAGGGAGGGAGCGGTGGGCGGCCTGCTGCACTGCACACAATGCAGTGCCGGCCGCGTCCTCCCCCTCCGCAGCCGCCACCCCACCTCGCGCCGCCACCACCACATCACGACACGCCACCGCCACCACCCAACCTGGACGGGGCAAGAAAGAAAAACGGAGAGTGAAACGCCATATGGAAGGAATCTGACAGAGTCTGAAACAACCTATGGGGGTTCGGACACTACCGCGAGCAAGATGGATGTGTCTACAAGCAACCTCTTTGAACCACCAAAATGCCCTCGGCGACCACCAAAATCACACGGAAAGGCTGCCCTCCTCAACTAATAAAACCCTCGACCCGCCTCTATAACCGTTGCCCTCCAACTGCTCTTTCTGTTGCAAAGCTTTTCTTTCAAAAGACACACAAGTAAGAGCAAGACAAGTGAAAACGTAAGCAGTCTCAAGAAGAGTGGAACTGTTGCTTGAAAACAAACGAGACGAGCTCCTGGGGAGGCCAGCGGCCATCCAGCGAGACTGCTGAGAAACCCTCCATCAACCGTCACAGAGAAGAGGAGAAAGCCCGTAGCTTGCCGACAGGATGCGACAAGGCAACGTGTCATCGGCAATGCGGCGCTCTCAACGAGAAGAGTCCGGCGTGTTTTGCCCCTCACAGAGAAGGGAAACCATGAGACAGCTGGAGGAAAAACACTCCTCCCAGCGACTAACCGGACTTCCAAACTGCAGGGCATGCACATACCCCCGAACAGTGTCATTTACGAGATGGATCACGGGGGAAATGGTGTTGAAGAAATCCCTCCAGAAACATGGCAGTGCTGGTCACTCAGGACTGGACGCGAGAGGGTGCGGTCGCCTGCTGAGCAGACATTTGTGGCAGTGGCGTAGTGAATGATCTGCCTGGCTTCTCGCCAGCACTAGCAAGGAAAATTGCACCACCCACTTGTCACCATCTCAGACGCCTGCAACGCCTGCCGCCTCATTCCCATGGACAAGCAAGCCAGATGCAGACCCATTGCATTGTGCCCCCTCAGACATACGACGCGTCGTGGGTAAATGAATCATGGCTGTCGTCAAGGAGGATGTAGGAAGGCGGCGGGACGGCGGGGAACCTCCAGGTATGAGCAGGTCAAAAACAGGCAGGAAGGGGAGCAGGCCCATCACGCCATGAGGGAGATCTTCGCCCAAAGAAGATGTGAAAAACGGTTCTGTTAGTGACGCAAAAAACGCGTTTAACTACATCAACAGAAAAAAACAAGGCGTCATAATTAAAATCAAGGTCCTTCACCTGGCTACGCCGTCAGGATGGGGAGCCTGTAAGGACGTTTAAATAAAATGGTTAGAAACAGGAAATAATGAAATAATGCTACGAATATCGAGGTTTAAAAATGTGTGATCTATAGATGTTTAAGACAACTACAGAAATACAACACTAAGGCGGTCACTAGGCTGAGGTATGATATAGTGTGATTGTTGTTTGTTGTTGTTTTTGTTGTTGTTGTTGTATGTTGGTGGCTTGTTGATGGTGGTGGGGGTGGTGGTGGTGGTGGTGGTGGTGGTGGTGGTGGTGTGGTGGTGGTTGGGTGGTGGTGTGTGGTGGTGGTGGTGGGATGTGGTTGGTGGTGCTATGATGGTCGGTGGTGGGTAAGGATAGCAGCAGTAGTTAGTAGTAGTAGTAGTAGTAGTAGTGGAGTGGTAGTGGTGTGGGTAGTAGTAGTAGTAGTAGTAGTAGTAGTAGTCGAGTAGTAGTAGTAGCAGTAGTTGTAGTAGTAGTAGTAGTAATAGTAGTAGTAGTAGCAGTAGTAGTAGTAGTAGTAGGAGTAGTAGTAGGCAGTAAGTAGTAGGGAGTAGTAGTAGTAGTAGTTAGTAATAGTAGTAGTAGTAGTAGTAGTAGTAGTATAGTAGTAGTTCGTAGTGTAATAGTAGTAGCAGTTAGTTGTAGTAGTATTTTAGTAGGTAGTAGCAGTAGTTGTAGTAGTAGTAGTAGTAGTAGCAATAGTAGTAGATAGTAGTAGTAGTAGTAGTAGTAGAGTAGTAGTAGTAAGTAGTAGTAGTAGTTAGCAGTAGTTGTAGTAGTATGTAGTAGTAGTAGTAGCAGTAGTTGTAGTAGTAGTAGTAGTAGTAGAAATAGTAGTAGTAGTAGTCGTAGTAGTAGCAATAGTAGTCGTAGTAGTAGTAGTAGTAGTAGTAGTAGTAGCAGTAGTTGAGTAGTAGTCAGTAGTATTAGCAATAGTAGTAGTAGTAGTAGTAGTAGTAGTAGTAGTAGTATTAGTAGTAGTAGTAGTAGTAGTAGTAGTAGTAGTAGTTGTAGTAGGTAGTAGTAGTAGTAGTGTAGTAGAGTTAGTAGCATCATAGTAGGTAGTAGTGTAGTAGTGAGTAGTAGTAGTAGCAATAGTAGTAGTAGTAGTAGTAGTAGTAGTAGCATAGTAGTAGTTTAGGAGTAGTAGTAGGTAGTAGTGTGAGCAGTAGTAGTAGTAGCTAGTATAGTAGTAGTAGGTGCAATAGTAGTAGTAGTAGTAGTAGTAGTAGCAATAGTAGAGTAGTAGTAGTATTAGTTAGTAGAGTAGTAGCAGTAGTGTAGTAGTAGTAGAGTAGTAGCCAATAGTAGTAGTAGTAGTACAGTACGTATGTAGTAGTAGTAGTAGTAGTAGTAGTAGTAGTAGTAGTTAAGTAGTTCGTAGTGAGGTGGAGAAACTCAACTCCATCAACTTACCAGGTCCCGCAAGGATAGGATCATCGCTCAGGACGCACAAGGTGAAATCGACAAAGTGTTCCGATCGGAGCAAAAGAAACGGATTCAGAGGGGTGACAGGCATGCAAGGCAGAAGACCAGCTTGAACACCTTCTCGACCATCCTGCATCAGGACACCGGGAAGAAAAATCCACATCGCACAGGAGACGGGAGCGTCCAACTGGCTAAACATCACTACCATCAGACCAAAGGGCTTCAACCTAAAAAACAAGAATGTGTCCGATGCCGTGCTATGAGGTACGGTACTGGACAGTGGAAGGACTCCCCACACCTGTGTGTGTGGATCCCCACAGCGCAGACCACACCAGTGACGTGCAAAAAGGGGGCGATTCGTATGTATAGGCACGACGAGGTGAGGGGACCTGCACCATTCTCGATGCTCAGGGAGGTTTGCAACGACGTCTCCACCGAACCAACCCTTCTGCCTCTAGATGGAGGGAACTCCTGCGTACAGGACAGCACAATACGCCCATGCAGGCTCGCGTGGACATCTGGGTGCTCGGCGCTTCTGGACCAGAGGGCAGCGGACCTTTTTGGGACATCCGGGTCTTTCGACCCGATGGCCGCCTTCCATGTGAGCTATCCTCGAGGCTGTCCAACACCAGGAACGAGCTGGAGACAGTACGGGCAATGGCGATAGGATCCTGCAAGTCGACCATGGACCCTTCACGCCCCTGGTCTTGTCACCACATCTGCGGAATGGCCCCCAAGGTAGGAGCTGCTACTCAAGACTAGCTGACTGATGTCAGTAAAGAAAGCACCAGCCAAGGATAGCTTCCGTCGCCGCTGGATGAGTGTCGCCTCTCCTCTCCCTGTGCTGCGGTCTGCCCTCCTGTGTCTCAGGGGTACGAGATACTCACTCCCTCTAACACGGAACATAGGTGACCTCGGATTGCGAGGCCTACATTGGTTAGAGGAGTGGATAAGGGGGGATAGGTTAGGAATAGCGCAGGTTTGTAAAGTTAGGGGTAGTTAGTAGAAATGATGTTATTTTATGGGTAGTTGTAAGCTTGGATGCCACAGTCAATAGCGAGGTGGGGCTATGGCGTAACCCCGCAAATAAAGAGGCGGTGGAGGTATCAATTGTAGTAGTAGTATTAAAAAAAAAGCAGTATGTAGTAGTAGTAGTAGAGTAGTTGTAGCTAGTAGTACGTTATTAGGAGCAATCGTAGTAGTAGTGAAAACCAATAGCTAATGCGCATAACAGTAAGTAACGATCTTCATTTGCATACGACTAGAATGATAAATACAGGCCTACTACAACACACACACACACACACACACAACACACACACAAATACACAAACCACACAAAAACAAAGACACAGACACCAGACACAGACACAGACACACACAAGAAACAGACACAGACAAGATAAGACACACACAGACACAGGACACAGACACAGACAAGATACACACACACACACACACACAACACACAAGACACAGACACAGACCAGAGACAAAAGGACACAGGACACACAGACACAGACACACACAGACACAGACAGGACACAGACACACACAGACAACAGACGCAGGCACAGACACCGACACCAGGCACAGTGCACAGACACAGACACAACATACACACAACATACACACATACACACGATACACACACACACACACACACACCCATTCACACACACAAAAGTTTATGTTTTATCTACTATTATGTTAATTAAAAATATCATCAGGTATAAATGACGTTAAGTATAGATAAATTATATAGGATTAGCTATTAAGCCACTCAGCCACTGTGTATCCGATGGGGCCTGTGTGTGTGTGTGAGGTGTGTGTGTGTGTGTTAAAGGAAAGTCATTTTGCCTGTCTGTCAGCTGTCTGTTTCGGAGGAGAGAGATATGGAGAGAGAGAGAGGAGAGAGAGAGATCGAGAGAGAGAGAGAGAGAGAGAGAGAGATGACCGATAGAGAAGAATGGAGAGAGGAGAGACGAGAGAGGCGAGAGAAGAGGACCCGAGAGAGATTGAGAGGAGAGGAGAGGATGAGAGAGAAGAGAGACCGAGAGGAGAGATAGGGGCGAGAGAGAGAGAGAGAGAGAGAGAGAGAGGGAGACAGATTGGAGAATTTTTGAAGAGAGAGAGAGAGAGAGAGAGAGAGAGAGAGAGAGAGGTCATCAAAACTCCTTTAGGTCATGCTGGAGATAGCTCTAATGTTGATAAATGTGTTTCTCTCGATTTCTTTCTCTATTTTTCTCCCTTTCTTACCTATACAAAGTACTAAAAATCTAATACAAACGTAATAACTTACATTACAAAAGTCTATACACGTTTTTCAATCCCTCCCATTCATCTTCCCCTTAATTCCTTGAAACTTCAAAAGATTTCTCTCACACAAAACATAACAAGAGGATGTAGAACCTGCTCCCTATTACATTTTCCCTTTTCTTCTTCCCTCTTTCCTTGCTTCTCTTTTCCCCTTTTTATTTATTTCTGGCGCCAAAACCTCACCACCAGTTTCCTTTCATGTCTTTTTTATCAGTCGATATTGGGTTGTTTTATATGGGGAGGTGTGGTGGTGTGTGTGTGTGCTCGTGTGTGGCTGTGTGTGGGTGTGTGTAGGGTGTGTGTGTGTGTGTGTGGTGTGTAGTGTGTGGTGTGTATGTGTGGGTGTGTGTGTGGTGGTGTGTGTGTGGTGTGTGTGTGGTGGTGTGTGGTGAGAGAGAGAGAGCGCGCCGCACTTTAACTTGGCTTCCAAACATTTCGACTCCTTTTTTATTTCGACAGGACACAGAAACTTCATATCCAATTGCGACGTGATAATTAAGTAATCAAAAAAAAACCTCCTCTCGTCTCTGTCTTTGTCTCTGTTCTGTCTCGTCTGTCTCTGTCTCGGTCTCTTCTCTGTCTCTGTCTCTGTCTTGCTCTGTCAGCCCGCCGTCCTGTCCCGTCCCTGTTCTTCAGTTCTCTGTTCTGTCTCGGCTCTGTCTCTGTCTCGTCTCGGTCTCTGTCTTCTCGCCTCTCTCTTCTCGGCTCTCTCTCGCTCTCTCTCTCTCTCTCTCTCTCTCTCTCTCTCTCTCTCTCCTTCTCTCTCTCTCTCTCTCTCTCTCTCTCTTCTCTCTCTCTCTCTTCTCTCTCTCTCTCTCTCTCTCTCTCTCGTCTTCTCTCTCTCTTCTCTCTCAAAAATATGTTCGTACGCTTTAATTGTAAAAAATTAATACAAGACAATAACCTAAGTGCAAATAGGTAAAAATAAAAATAATTCCCCCCCCCCCCCCGTAAAATGTAGCATAATAAGCGCACATGCCTCTAGATGAGATTTAGAAAGAGGGACAATGATAAGTCTAGATTACAAAGGAAGGCATAAAAAGGAAAAAAGAAGAAAGGAAGGATAAATAAAAGACCAGAAGTAAAATAGAAAGATGAATAATAGACAGTGGAAATCGATTCCTCAAAAACAAGAAAAAAACAAAACACATAGAAGAAGTAAAAAGCAGGAAAAANTGTTTTTTTGTTTGTAGTGTTTTTGTGTGTTGTGTGTGTAGTAGTGTTTGTGTTGTGTGTGTGTGTGTATTTATGTTTGTGTGGGTGTGTGTGTGTAGTAGTTGTGTGTGTGTGTGTGTGTTTGTGTGTGTGTGTTGTGTGTTTGTGTGTGTGTGTGTGTGTTGTGTGTGTGTGTAGTAGTGTTTGTGTGTGTGTAGTAGTGTTTGTGTGTGTGTGTAGTAGTGTTTGTGTGTGTGTGTGTAGTGTGTTGTGTGTGTGTTAGAGTGTGTTGTGTGTGTGTGTGTGTAGTGTGTGTGTGTGTGTGTGTGTGTGTAGTAGTGTTTGTGTGTGTGTGTGTAGTAGTGTGTGTGTGTGTGTGTGTGTAGTAGTGTTTGTGTGTGTGTGTAGTGTGTTGTGTGTGTGTGTAGTAGTGTTTGTGTGTGTGTGTAGTAGTGTTTGTATGTGTGTGAAACATTTTCATGAGTGTAAACGTACGGGCGTCGCCCCACATGGGTGTGCTGAGTGGACACTTGTCTCCTGTCCCCGCGTTAAGTGAATATGTTCGTGAGTTTACGTCTGTAGGGACTAGACTCCGTCTGTCACGCCCCTATCAGCATACATTGCCCTCCGGGACGTGTTACTGGACAAGTATGTTTGCTCAGGCCTCATGTGTGGGAGACCCACGCAGTGTTATATGGCAGCGCAGTGAGGTGTGTGTGGAAGAAACCATTAGATTTTCAATATAGGACAGAGAAAATTTGTGAGAATATTAAATATGTGATATTCCTAATAACAGTGTAAATGATGATGCAATGTCTATGCTAAGATGTGGTCTGAGTCCTGTACGAGTGTGCGGAGCGTAGCAAGGGCGCCCGACACCAGGTGTAGGCCAAGTGAACATTGCTCTTGGGTAGGTGGGGAAGACTGTTGGGTTGCACCGATGAGCCCATGGTATGGAAGGCTACAGCTGGAAGAGGATTTTTGGGCAAGCGAAACGTGACAGAGAAATCGTCGAGTTGTACGAAGGAGTTTAAAATCATTTTGAGCTGTCTGTTGAACCCCATCTCCTGTACTCCCCCCTGGAGGAGCACTGATGTGACATACCAGGTGCTGGTGACCTAGCTCTCCTATGGGAAGTGTGATTGACAAATTAAGAAACTGACAGTGGATAAAGGGTGGGCCAGACGGCCTCGTCCTGGTGTTCTAACCATGTTACATTGACAGTGGTTGTTGACCATTACCTCATGTTTAACACGTGTTTTGTCGTGCATGTACCCTCGTGTGGTGAGTGAGTGCAAATTCTTTAACGATTTTTAAAGAGGAAACAGGTTGGACGCTGGACAAGTTACAGAGGAATTAGTTGTATAACTCACTAGTTAATTATTCGACACGGTCTTGTGCATAACAGATTAAACCTGTGGTTGTGCCATGCCGTGAGCAGGCCGGGAGCACTCAGAGTAAGCGTGGGTGTTACAGAGCACAGTGGTTCGCCCATGCCGTGAGCAGGCCGGAGCCCAGAGTAAGCGTGGGTGTACAGAGCAGTGGTTCCGCCCATTCCGTGAGCAGGCCGGAGCCCAGAGTAAGCGTGGGTGTACAGAGCACATCGTCTCGCGCGCGGCTCCTCACCGACATGGCGCGTCGGAAAAAACTTCAGTTGTTTGTAACTTTTGTGGACTTTAGTAAAGCCTATGATATGGTCCCTCGTGGCAAATTATTCACTATCTTGAAGCGGCTAGGGTGTGGAATGTTAATGTTGGCGGCACTTGTGGCCATGTACCGTGAGACCGAGTCAGTGATCGGCGGGGCCGTCATGACCGCAACCCTCGGGGTCAGACAGGGCTCACCCACCTCCTGCCTCTTGTTTATAGTATTCATGAACGAACTTATCAGAATGCTCAAGGCGAGGTGTGCGCCTGACGGGGTCTTAGGCTGGCTCCACACACTGGTGTTGATGGACGACACTGTATTGCTGGCTATGAGCAGGGAGGGAATGATCAACAAGGTTAGGATATTGAAGGAGTTTTGTAGTGAGCATGGGATGACCATTAATGAAGGTACGACCAAATTTTTCGTGATTTGTGGTAGTGGTACAGAGGTTGACGCGGAGCCGCTGCGGGTGGACGGGCTCGTTATTGCTCCATGCACGTCCTATATTTACCTCGGGTCGCCCTTCACCAGCGACGGCTTGGTGTCGTCCACCCTTAGGGTGCATGCCAAGAACAAATTAGGTCATGTACTGAAGTTTGTGTCATTTGTTCATAAGAATAATGATGTGCCGTTTGTGGTGAAACGGAGGGTGTTTGATGCGGCGTTAATGTCTACATTACTGTATGGCTGCGAGTCATGGGTAGGAGCCGATTTAAAGCCAATTACAAAGTTGTACAACCGGGCACTCAAACAGCTGTTGGGTGTGAGAAAGTCAACCCCGAATGACGTGTGTTACGCTGAGTTAGGATACCCTTCACTGCCGGACTTAGTCAGATTAAAGCAGCACGCTTTTTATTCTAAGCTAGCTTTGGAAAGATCTCATATAACGGAGGATCCATTAATGTTTACTATAGAAATTGTCACTAGAGCCAACACGGTAATGAGAAAAACTATTGCAGAGTTTATTGGTAACAACGTGCCCGACATGCATGGCCTCTTGTTAAATGTGCATGAGCGCATAGCAGCTTCCAGTGGGTCAAGGTGCGCCGTGTACCGCAGCATAAACCCCGGCCTTACAGTGCACAGTGTGTACAGGGACCGCCTCAAGGTCGACGACCGATACAGGATCTCCTTCACTCGTTTCCGAGTGTCAGGTCATAGTTTGTGTGTTGAGACTGGAAGATGGAATAGGTGGGGGCGAGGCCGGTTGCCACTGGAGGAACGTCTGTGTGTATGTGGCGATGTACAGACTGAGGAACATGTTGTTGAAAATTGTCCTGTATCAAACAATATTAGGCAGACAGTAGGCCTAACTTGTTTAGTGAGCTATTTAACGGTATATAGCCATTATGAATGTTGTAAAATTATTCATGATATTTTGCACTTGTATGCGTAAGGTATGTGTGTCATGGATATCTCCTGGCACTGTTCGTGCACCGACAATTGATGCTGTTTTTGTTTTAATATAATTATGTGGACTGCAGATTGCATTATTTGTGTTGTTTATATTAGTACTAACAGTATGTATTGTTATAAGATTATGTGTTAATGTTAAGATTTATGTACACTGTGGTCAATAAATGATCTATCTATCTATCTATCTGTGTATAATTGTTTGTGTGTGTAGTAGTGTTGAACCTCAGCAAGCTCCGCTAACACCTGTTCATCCACCTCGTACTTTGGCTCAAACATATAGGGTTGGGCTCCCATCACAATCTGATGTTCGTTTTCCTCATATACGCGAGCAGCGTCATTTAGTTCGGTCTCAGATTGAGCATCGTACTCTAGATCTATCACAGCGACAGATTCACTGTCTGACACTGAAGTACAATCGCTCATCATAACATTTGCCGACAGGTCTCACAGAGGCAGACGAGTGTTGTTTACATTGGAGCGTTCCTCTCGTGACGTCATCAATAACATGTGTAGCCCTGTTGGAGGGAAGAAAAAAAAATTCGCGCGCTTTTTACAAAAGTATTGTTTTTACGGAAATAAGGCCTGGAAATCAATTATTTTTGGTGGATTAGGTGTTTTGAATGCACATATTCAACATAATTAGGCAAAAAAGAATTGGGTCTGGACGATTACTTTAAAAGGATTTAAGATATACATACGTACATACATACATTAGACGTCGAACTCAACAGGAACTAAGTGATTCACTGAGAGATGCCACCGAGCACCTAACTTCTGATCTTTCTATAATTTCTGATTGGGGCAAAGCAAACTTTGTTTTGTTCAATGCCTCAAAAACCCAATTTCTTCACCTATCTACTTGACAAAACCTAACAGATAACTATCCCCTCTTCTTCAATGACACTCAACTGTCTCCTTCTACAATGAACATTCTAGGACTATCCTTTACTAAAAATCTGAACTGGAAATCTCACATCCCATCTTTAGCTAAAACAGCTTCTAAAAAGTTAGGTGTGTTTGTGGGTCTGCGCCCTTTTTTTTTTCTCCCTCGCAGTTGCTTGCTCTGACAGGGGCCTTATCCGCCCATGTATGGAGTATGTCTCACATGTTTGGGGGAGGATCCACTCATACAGCTCTCCTAAACAGGGTTGAGTCAAAAGCTTTTCGTCTCATCAACTCCCCTCCTTGACAAACTGTCTTCAATCTTTAAATCACCGCCGAAATGTTGCTTCTTTTTGCTATCTTCTACCGTTTTTCATGCTCACTGCTCTTCTGAACTTGCTAACTGCATCCCTCCCCCCCCCCGCGGCCTCGCTGCACAAGACTTCTCTCTTTCTCATCCCTATTCTGTCCATCTTCCTTATGCAAGAGTTAATCAGTATCTTTAATCTTTCACCCCTTTTCACATGCAGGTAAACTCGGGAAAACTCTCTTCCTGTTTTTATTTTTCCCCCTTTTCCTACGACTTAAATCTTTTCAAGAGAAAAGTGACAAAATTATTATTATTAGATATTACTATTATAGTTTTATTTGTGGGTACTCCGTTGGGTGTAGAGCGGGCACGCTCGGTTCACAACCGAGAAGTCCCGGGTTCGATCCCGGGCGGAGCGGAAACAGTTGGCTGTTTCCTTACAAACTAGAGCCCCTGCCCAAACCCAGCAGTGAATGGGTACCGGGTGTTAGCCGAGGGTTTGAACCCGCCTCCGGGGTGCTGGCTTCGGCCAACACTATAAGCACTAGCAGACAGCTCTCTAGGGGTAGTCTGGAGAGAGCTGTCTGGTTACAGTGGAGATCCATCTCAGCTGCGTCTATAACTGACAAAATTTTTTCAAACATCAAACATCAACATCAAGAAAAACCAGAACTAAATTGGCCCACCCCCCTTTTTATTCTCTTACTGTTTCTTTATAGGGACTGGCAACTAAGCGGGCTTTGTGTTCCCTCTTTTGTTGTGCCCTTGGCCAGTCCTTTGTGATGTAAAAAAAAAAAAAAAAACCCATCCTGGCAGGCTCGGCGCCCCCTCCCGCCACCAAGCCGCCCCTCCACCATATGATGCAGAGATTTCTTAAGCAAATCTTACTGAGCGACATTCCTTGGAAATCCAGAAAGGTGGTAGTGGCATACCTGTTAAACTACAGCTTTTTTGGTATATCTTCCCCATTTCGTTGTTTTTGTGCCCCTCCCTCCTTTACCATGCTGTGCTTTCGAATCTTCCAGTGACACCAACAAATTTTCACTACGCAAAAAATTGACGGGGTATATATGGCGGCACAAGATTATATAGACATTAAAAGCAGAGATATATATAAATCAAGATCATATGCAGTAATAAGAAGCACTTCTGGATCTTACCACACAAGACATATGAGCCATTGCGTCTAGGAAGGATTTTATGAAATTATCTTGTCGCCCAGTAACTTAAAAATGTCCTTACTGGGCGACAGTTTTCCATCACTGGGAGACATTTTGTTTTGCCCTGTTAAAAAGTTTTAAAAAATGCACTGATATGATGTAAGGACAAGGGCACTGACAAGAGTGGCTGACCCACCTGCAGGGTGACGGCGCCGCGGGGCAGGGGCTGGTCCCGCAGGCAATGGAGGTACAGGCGGTCGTCTCAAGGCTGATGCCAGCCTGGCGACTCTGCCCTTCCGTTGGGGTGGACGGCAAAACACCAGCCCTCTCTGCAGCAAAGGTCCCTGCGTTGCTGCGTCAGCCTGCGGAGGGCCTCGGCCTGCAGGGAGAGAGGCGCCGGGTGGAGGGAAGACGGTCATGGGATATAATAACAAATCTTATGCCGGGATTGTTGTTGGGGATGGTTAATCTCTCTCTCTCTCTCTCTCTCTCTCTCTCTCTCTCTCTCTCTCTCTCTCTCTCTCTCTTCTCTCTCCTCTCTCTCTCTCTCTCTCTCTCTCTCAATGTAGAGATTTATGTATGGATGTTTATGTATACACTAGAGTCACACGTATCTATATCAGACATAGGCATGATTATATTATTAATAAAAAAAATCATAATCAAAGGCTGTGATTACATAATCATAATCAAAAGTTAAGCAACAGGTATAATCATAATCATATCATATCAAATATGAAGCTGCAGCTTTAATCATAAACAAATCATAATCATTTTTTTCTTAAAAATAATCAATGTTTAAAAAATTTTGTTTATTTTGATTATTTCTTTGTTTTTTCCATGTAGAAAATTCTATCCCTGAAAAACCCAAAAACTACCAAAAAATTTTAAAGAGGAAAGGGGCCGGGGGCGGGGTTTTTATCGCGCCCCCGAGGGGGTTTTTGCCGGGGGGCCCCGGGGACCATGCAGACCCCCCTATCCCAAAGCAGGGGGGGGGGTCTCCCTAGGGGACGAGTGCGGGGCAAAGCCCTCAAAAAACCCCCGCACCCCTAAATAAATGGTGGGGCCCCCTAGCCCAACTTTTTTTAGGGGGTGGCCGGGCAGTGCAGGGGGCGACCCCGGCCCGTGGGAATAAATATGGGATCAACCGGCGGAGGGTTCTTCGTGTGGGCTCGGGAAAAATTTTCAGCCTCTCAGCCCGTCATCGATCCCTCCAAATCGGGCGAGATCAGTAGGCTGAGGGTGGATTATAGGGGGATTTTCTGAGACGAGGAGGCCTGGCAGTGGCGAGACTAGCTGTGGGGGTTAAACCTAATTGGCCCGGCATGGGGAAATGGTCCCCGTGTACGGGGAGTAGCTAAAAAGGGGCCATCCCAAGCAAACTCCCAGCCGTCATTTTGTTGGGGTTTGGCTCCGGTTGATGAGGGGATAATGCGGGTGGGGAAAGGAAAAAACACCCCGGGGTTTTTAAGCCCTTTTGTTGCGGGTTTTTTCCGCTCCAAACCGAGATGGGGAAAAACAAAGAGAAGGAGATGTTCTACGCCAAACTCGGCCTCTGTATTAGACCAGTGCCCCCCGGGACAAAATCTTTGTTTTTGGGCGACTTCAATGTTTACAAAGGGAAAACTGTGAAGAGATGGCTACGAGTTATGTGGGGGGGTTTCCCCATGGCTGGGTACCAGAAACCCCAACAGTTCTCGGGCTTCTAAAATTGGAAAGGGTCCAGAAGGGGGAGAATTGCAGGTTTTTGGTATAAAGACCCCAGAGCTGCCCCGCTGGACATGGTTTGTAATGCCGGAGGGGTAGCTGGGAGATCGCCCAAACATCCCTTTTGCACCTTTGGAGGATCCCCCAGAACTCCGGGGTTTTTAACGGAGTGTGAGTTTTTTGGGGAAACAGATCACAGACTTGTTTGTCCCTACACTTAAGCTTCAGTCAAGCCAAAAAAGAATTTCATGAGGTAACCTTTACTTTTTTCATCTTGAGAAACTGAAGGATTTTGGACATGTGCTAAAGGGAAAGGGGGGTTGGCGGCTAAAAGGGTTTAATGTGCTCGGTGCTCCCCCCCGGGGATCCTGTAAAACCGGGGGGAAATCCCTTCAAAGTGAAACTTTTACGGGTCCCAATGAGTGTTTTGGGGGAAAACGCCGAGGTCAAGGGGGGTTTTTGTTGGGACGGGGGCGCTGGAAAAAAATTGAGGAGAGTCGCCGCTGCCAGGTTGGGGGGAACCCGGGGACCAGCGCAGGGCTCTGCCCGGGCCGGACTAGAACCCCCCCCCCCTTTGGGGAGGGGAAAAAGGAGAGGTAGTCAGGGGGTCTCGCTGAGGATGCCCAGGGTCTTTTGAACTTTTAATGACCCCGACCCGCCTACCGGGGCCCTGAAAAAAAGCTCCTTTCCCAAATTTCCCCTTTCCCGGGGCGGGGAAGGGCTTTTGAACAGCAGATGGGCGCCTCGTGTCGGAAGGATGGGCAGATGGCTTTTGGGGGTTGAGTACTTTGGGCATTTGTTCACGGGGGAAACCCTCCAATGAGCAGCTTCACACCACGGGGTTTAAAAGGCACTGGATGCGATCCCCCCATTGCCCGAAAGCGCCCCCCTCTCTTGACGAAGTCGGGAGAGGCTGAGCAAATTTTTGGGGGGTGAAAGGCAGCTGGTGTTTGTAATATCAGTGCGGAGCCCCTCAAAGCTGGGGGTGAGGCCGGGCCTCCACGGGTTGCAGGGTGTCCGGGACTGCTGTGTGGCAATCAGGGTACCATCCTCCTGACGGGAAAAAAGGGGGCGGGTTTGTCCCTAGGGGGAAAAAGGGGAAAGGGGCCGTAGGATTTGAAAACAATTACCGTGGTATTACAATGCCCAGGTCCGGGGCAAGGTGTTTCCCCCATCTATTGTGAACGGTTCGCAGCCATCTGGTGAAGCATCGGGAGCCCTCAGCAGTCTGGGTTCCCCGCCGGGTTAAGTCAACAACGGGGACCGTTTTCCTAGCCCCTTGTGTCGGGTGGAACCCCCGACTGATTTTCGACAGGGATGCTTGCAGCCTATTTTAAATTTTTCAAGAAGGCGTTTGACCCCCCCAGTGACGTGAGTCATGGGGGGTTTTTTTTTTCTGGACTTCGGGGGGATTCCGGGAAAAAAAGGGACTTTTGGTTTTGGAAAAATGGTTGTATTCTGGGATGAGAGGCGTGAAGTGTGGGGCAGGTGAAATCCAGCTTCTTTCCTGGGAAAAAAGGAGTGAGGAAAGGGGTGCGTCCTTCCCCCACATTTTTCAACGTTTGTATGGAGGGGGTTTTGGGGAAAAGGGTTGTAGACCCAAAGTGATTGTGGGACCGTTGGAACACCAAGCCCCCCAAGATTTGTTTTTGCCGATGATGCTTTAAATTTTTGTGGGGTCGCTGGAGGGTCCTGGGATGGCTCTCGAGGCGCTGCACGAAAAGGCAAAGCCTTTGGGATTGAGGTTCCCGGGCTAAAGACAAGGTAAAGGTTTTTGGGGAAAATTACTAAAATGAAGCAGTCCCGTCTTTTCATGCTTTGTGGCGGGTTTTGGGGACTTGGAAAGTTTTACATCCCTTGGTAGCCCCAGTCCTAAGGACGGGGGTTTAGGGTTCAAGAAGTTTAGGGGGAAAGGGCATACCCCAGGGGTTTGTTTTTGGACTCGCTCAGGGGGAGTTTTTTGGGTTTTGTCGGGTAAATTTGCGGGAGGGACAAGACCCGGAATTTTAAAAATCGCCTTGTGATCCCTGTCTTACTCTATGGTGTGAGAAATGGACATAAAAAGTGATTTGAAGAGACGAATAATCCCTTTGGTAATAAGTGTCTTCGCAGAATTGGGGTATCGTGGGATGATTAGTGTAAAAACCCAAAAGCGAATTGCACCGTAGATGAATCAAAGGGGCCTTTTACCGGCAAAGTTCGTCAGCCCCCAACTCCGGGCTTATGGGATGTGGCACGTCCCCTGAAAAAAACCCTTTCCCCTTTGGGTTTTAATCGAAAAAGGGGAAAAATCCGGCCGGGAGGGAAAGGCCCAAGGGGAAAACCCCACAAAGGTGGGGAGGGCAAGTTGGGGTTCTGTCCGGAAGCCCCTTGGTTTATGGGAAAGGACCCCCCGGGGGGGCAGGGAACCGGCCCGGCTTTGGGGCCCTCCGGGGGGGGGCGTTAAAAAAGGGGGGCGAGGCCCCAAACCCCGCCCCGGCGAAAACCCCCAATGTTTGTTTGAATTCAATTTTTTAAAAAAAAAAAGCCAATTTCAATTATATGTTAAAAGGCCCAAACCCATTTTTGCCCAAAGCATGAACTTTAAGGCTTTTTCGCGGGGGAGCAAGAAAAAATTTCGCTTGAAACCCCGGTCACTTTCTTTTGTTTTCCCCCCGCAGAAAACTTTCGACCTTTTCGCTTCCCTCCATGAGAAGGCGACGCGGCGGGCTGGGGATGTCGAAAAACAAAGAAAATGACTTTTTTGGACCTACAATTTTTTCAAAATGGGACGAACCCTTTAACCCGTCATAATCGGGAAAAGTGTTGCAGTTTCAGGAACGTGCTTTTTAAAGGAAGTGACATAAATGTCCCCTGGGGTCGGGTACTAGGGGCCTTTAAATTTCCTCATCAGATTGGGGACATAGACAAAGAAGTGACCCACCAAAACGGCCTTTTTCGCTGAGGGCCCAAAAACCCTATGTAAAAAGCATTGGAGCCAGGGGAAGCCATCAGCCTTCTTCAAAAAAAGACCCGGGACAAAAACTATGAAGGGGCCCCAAAACGAACAACTTTGCTATTCAAGGTAAAAAAATTCCCAACTTTCAGGAGTGGAAAAAAACCAAAGAGATTTAAACAAAAACCCACCCCTGTCAAGCGAAAAAACAGGTGATAAACATAGCCCAATGTAAAGCCCTGGGCATTCCCCAAAATCCCTGATGGCACCTTTCAAACGCCACATCAAAGGGAGACCATCAAAAAAGTTTAAAAGGGTTTTGCAGGGGGGATATTTTAAAACCCTTTCTACCCCCGGGAAAAAAATGTATGAGGGACTCTATGGAAACCCACTAGTCCAGCCCATCCGGAAATCTGCAGTCAACTAGGGTCTCCAAAAAAAAAGGCAAAGGAACCCAGGCCCTTGAGTGGGTTTCCAAAAGGGGCATTACAAGGCAAAAAAAGAGGAGAAAGAACTCCCCCTAGGGGAAAGACTAAAAAAAGACTAGGGACTTATTCCCAGCAAGACGCAAAGAGATATATTCCACCATATACATCGGGAAGATCCTAGAAAAAAAATTCCCCAAACCCTCCAACATTAACCAAATGGAAGCTTTTCATAAATGAGAGGGCAGGTCGGAAATGCTACAGGAAAAACCACACCAACTCAAACCGGCAAAAAAAAGCCCCTCTTCTATCAGCCCGCCCACCCTACAGGGCCCCAAAAGGGTTTTAACAGCCCCAAGAAAAATCCGAGACATCACGGCTCCCCCGTAGAGAAGGAAAATCCCCAATGGAAGAATACCTGTGGAAAAGTCCCTGACGAAACCCCCAGGCCGGGGACTTCGCTTGTAGGCAACCCCAAAAATCATTACTGGGAACCCAAATGAACCTAAAAGTTTAGGGGGCTTTTTTCCGGGGCAGCCCCCCGGGGGAACAAATTAGGGTTGAAGAATTAATTTAAAAAAAACACCAGTAAACAAAATACAAGTAAGTTTAAAAAGGCCCAGCAAGAGGGGATGAAGTCAAACCCAAATGGGAAAAAATGTTTATGCACTGTTTTAAATTAACCCTTTTTTTGATACTTTTACTTCCCGTAGTTTTAAAAAGTTTACTAATACGACGTTTTTAGTTATTTATATTTCTAAAAAATAAAGAAGCAAAATGGGACCCAAATTAGAGGGGGTTTTCCCTTTAAACCCAGTGTCCCAAATTTCAATTAAAAAACAATGTTGGCATAAAGTTAAAAAACATAGAAAAAAAAGACCTTAATAAAAAACACGGGGAAAAATTTTAAAAAAAAAAAAATTTTTGAGTTTGATTTTTTAAACTTATTTAGGGTAAAATTGGCATGTGATTCCAAAAACTGTAGTCAGTTTTTTTCCAGCCCGTCAAGTTTTTTCTCCCCAGCTTAAATCCAGATAAAAAAATTCCACTTTTGAGCGTAGTAAAAAAAAGCCAGCTGATTTCGATTTGACTCATCGAGAGCTATGTGGCAATTTTTTGTGCAGTTACAATTTAAAACAGGCGGTGAGGGGGGTGTGCAGTCCCAATAGGGCAGTATATCAATATCTGCAAAAAAGAAAGCAAAGGGTAGTAGGGAAAGGAGGGTTTGTTATGGGTTTTTTCTTAACCTTTTAAAAAAACATACCATTGTTAAAATTTTATTTTGTTGTAAAGGTGTTTATTTTTTTTTTCAAAGCTTGTAAAATTCCAGGGTTAGGGGGGGTTTTTTACATAGGTTTATATTTTTTTGTTTCAGATGTGTCTGCTTTCCCGCAAGTCTCGGCCCAAATGCCTAAACAACCCCGACCCCTTTGCTATATATGTGGGAGTTTCACCCCTTCCCCCGTCAGAGGGCAAGCATCAGGTTTTTTGTTTAAAAAAAGAAATTTCGGATTTTTAAAGTGAAACTCGGTGATCAAGACAAGCTATGGGGCCCCCCACAAAGTGTTTAAAAAAGGTGTCGAGAGATTTCGGTGTGGACCAAAGGAAAAAACGTGAAAGTTGGGGATTTTTTATCCCCATGGTTTGGGGAGAGCAAAAAGGGTCATTTTACAGACTGTTACTTTTGTTAGTGAAAAAATCAGGATTTTAAAAAGGAAAAAAAAAAATAAAATGAATATCCCCAACACCGTAGCTATAAGAAACCCCCGCCTCATTTAGCTGAAATTCCCGTCCAGTTTGAACAACTACCTCCTCTAGAAGATCTGAGTGATGTTGAAAAACGGGAGTGACAGCAAAGATGCGATTTTTACATTCACGAGGATTCAAATTCGTTTGGGGATTTTATCCCCACGAGGTTTAATGATTAGCACGTGATTGGGGGCCTTTTCCAAAAAAAACTTCAGAAAAAACTAGCATCAAGACTGAACGAGAAAAACAAAACTTTAAAAAAGGATGAAGGTACATACCCTTTTGAACCCGAGAAAGTACATTTTTGCAGTACTTTCCCAAGTGCCAGGGGGTTTGTGTTTTCCATAAATTTCCTTTTTAGTTTCTGAAGGGAAATTTGGGGCTTTCAATTACAAAACAAATGAATGGTGGGTTTTTTATTGATAATTAAAGCGGAGTTTAAGGGTTTTCACACACAAGGCAATTTGTTTGGCCCCAGTCCCATTGGCATTCGGTCCCGTTTTTCGTGGGGAAAAATAGGAGAAAGTAAAGAGAGATGAATTTTTTTCAATAGACCAAAAACAATTTGGGTATCTGGTTTACCTTTTAAAAAGGTTTTCCTTCCTTCTTGGTCAACAACGTGGATACCAAAGTATCCCCGCTTCTCGGGGTGTGGGATAGCAGGCCCCGAGAGAAGCATTGGGGGTTTAGACGAATTGGCCCCCCGAGATCGATCTTAAAAACCCGGGGGATCCTAACATTGTACAGATCCCCTTGTTGGGGAGGAAGAAAAAAAATTTCCCCCCTCCTTTCCATTAAAAAATAGGGGCTCATTTAAACAATTTGTTAAAAACATTGTCAAAAGAGGGGACTGTTTGGGAAAACATCCTCTTTGGGATTTTCCCGGACGCAATTTAAAAAAAAAAGGCCGGGTTCTGGGTTTGATGGTCCACAAATTCGGGGCAGCTAACAAGATGAACATTTCAACGGTACTAGGGCAGGGCCTTTAAAAAAAATGCTTGGCTATATTCAAAGACGTCGTCAAAAACTTCTTGGGGAAAAACACGGCAAATAATTACCCCAGGAAATTTTCAGAATCTTTAGGGGAGTACAAAGCGCCCTTTTTTGGGGGCAAAGAGTTTTAAAATACATTTTTTGCATAGCCAAACTTGCCAACTTTTCCCGGGAAAAACTTTGGGGGGTGCTAGCGGGCGAACAAGGTGAACGATTTACCAAGATTTGAAAAGGGTTTTGGGGAAAAACGTTACCAAAGGGTAGATTTGGGTGTGCAATGAGGGGGGACTACTGTTTTGGGGCATCAAAAAGCGATAGTTCCCCAAAATTTTAGAAAACTCCCGACAAAGGGACAAAAGGTTTAAAATTTTTACCTTTAAAATGCCCCAAAAATATAGCCTTATCCTTTTTCTAAAAACATGATAATGTTAAATAAACATTCTATTAAAGCCTATTTTTTTCATTTTTCATTGTATGTTAACATTTGCAACTTTTTATAAAATAAGCACTGTTACTGTTATGTACAGAAATTTTTCATATTTTTAAGAAAAACGAAAATCCTACAGTTCAAAAATTGACGTGATAGAGAAAAACTGAGATCAGTTTTGGATTCAGAAACCCAAAAATTACTTAATAACAATGTCAGACCTAACTCAAAAAAAATTTTTTCCCCCAGTGTTATCATTACTGTGTAAAAATAATCATAATAAAATGTGATTATAATCATAATCTAATCATAATCAAGCAATAATAGAAAAATCTAATCATAATCAAAAACGTGGAGCGAAATAATCATAATCAAATCATAATCAAAAAGTATTCAGGAGTAATCAAAATCAAATCATAATAAATTTTATAATCATGCCCATGTTGATCTATATATGTGTAAATAATATGAGGAAGACGTGCTGATATAATATGTGAGTTTTGCATGTGTGTACATTATGGAAATGCCTGTTATCAATAACAAAAAGCGTCATAAACGTGATGATGTTCTACGACTTCTCCACATGTGATAAGTTTTCTTTTTGGCTTGAGGTCCGTATAAGTTTTGACTCATCGGACCAATATATTGCATTTCTTTGTAAAGCATCTTGTGATAATTGTATATAGAGGGTTTAAAAAATATCAAAATCAATATCTCTCTCACGGAGCTGGCTGCTACAGGGGGGAAAACTTGGGCAACGCCTCACTACCTTCAAGGGCGGGGACATCAGGGCATCTGCTCTGTCCCTGATGGAGGAGGCCGCTGCTGCAGGGGGGCTGGCATCCCCTGCAGCACCACCACCACACCTGCTGTCTGCTGGGCTGCCGGACGGTGGTGGCGGCTTCAGGCTGCCTGGACGGGGGGGCGGCGGCTTCCAGGGCTGCCGGACGGTGGCGGCGGCTTCCTGGCTGCTGGACGGTGGCGGCGGCTTCCAGGGCTGCCTGGACGGTGGCGGGGGGCTTCCTGGGTGCTGGACGGTGGCGGCGGCTTCAGGGCTGCCTGCGACACCCCCGTCGCCTGAAACCCAACACAGGCTCAGGGCACAGGTCCAGGCCGCATATTTTCCGTTCTCTGGAAATAGTATGTGGTATGGGGGGTGCCTCTAGCCAACCACCGTTGTCAAGCGCTTGACGCCACATAAGGGGGGAGTGCTACATGCTTGGACAATGTGATTGGCTCGACATCCCCACCAAACCCCACCTAACACATAACACCAACCTAACACATAACACCACACCTAACACCAAACCTAACACCTAACCTAACACCAATTTATGCCCGATGTTCTTGATTACAGTATTCCCTGGACTTGAATCTCCCCGGGCCTGGGGGGACGTTTAAAAGGGGAACTCCTTTTCGTCAGTACCAAAGTAAATT
>JACEEZ010023726.1:37170-61225 GCA_016584305.1 Chionoecetes opilio | reverse complement strand
CTTGTTTTTTTATGACTTGGGACGCAAATGTCTTGTGGGTCAAATGACTGCATTCACACTCGCCTCAGTATTATATGACATGTATCCTTTAAATGGTTAAATATAGTATTCAAATACTTTTATGAGTATTTAAATACATTGTATTTAAATACTCATAATTTATTTAAATCTCTGGAGAGAGAGAGAGAGAGAGAGAGAGAAAGAGAGAGAGAGTCACGAGGCCCCGCCCACTTTTGCAAACCTATTAGGGAATTTTTTTTTCGCTACTGTGCCTGACCTCACTCCCACGCCACACCTACCCTCCAGACCAATCCCTTTTATCTACTCGTTACACTATGAGAATATGATCATAACTACTACTATTATTATCAGCAATATCATTGATAATTCTATAATGTTTGTTATTATCATCATTCCCATTTCCATTAAGCAAGCTAAAGAAACTAAGTTTAGTTTGGGAGAGGTTGTTAATGGCCAGCTATCATAAGAAAGTGACAGCAATGTAGTTGTTGGCATAGAAAACAAATATTTACCTCTAGTGTATCTGTGTAGGTTTACAACGTACAACCTTGACTTTGTACCATTTTTAGTGGCGAGAGAGAGAGAGAGAGAGAGAGAGAGAGAGAGAGAGAGAGAGAGAGAGAGAGAGAGAGAGAGAGAACCCCCCCACACGTCACCCTTGACCTCAAACTGCACTAATCTCCTGCTGTGCTCCAGGCCACCCCCTTTTCACCTCCTTTTCAATATATATATTTTTTTTTACTCCGTACTAGTATCACCTTTATTATTATCCTTATAATATATTACAGTTCCATATATCCCGCACATTAACCCACTTATATCTTAATCAAAGCAGTACATACCGGTGGCGGAACAAGGGCTGTAAAACGGGGGAGAGGGGCACTCGGGGGGGACCTTAGTCATCATATATAATTATATATCTATATGTATCTACAATAATATATTATATATAATATATATATATATATTATATATAATATATATATATAATATATATATATATATATATATATATATATATATATATATATACATATATATATATATATATATATATATATATATATATAATATATATATATATATAATATAAAATATAAAACAATATATATATATATATCTTTTATATATATTATTATATATACATATATATATATATATATATATATATTATATATAATATATATATATATATATATATTAATACCATATTATATATATATATATATATATATATATATATATATATATTATTATATAATATATACATATTATATATATATTATATAATATAATTATTGATAGATACTATAGATATAAATCATATATGAAAAACTAGGGTCCCCCCCGAGTGCCCCTCCCCCCGTTTTTACCGCCCTTGTTCCGCCACCGGTATGTACTGCTTTTATTAAGATATAAGTGGGTTAATGTGCGGGATATATGGAACTGTAATATATTTGCCCCATCACTTTTCAACGCTTTGTATGGACTGGGTATTGTAAAAGGTTGTAGATCAAGTGATTGTGGAGCATCCGTTGGCAACACCAAGATCACTGATCTTGTTTTTGCTGATGATGCAGTAATCTTTGCTTTAGGTCGCCTGGAGGTCCCGGGGTTGATGGCTTTCGAGGCCGCGCCGAGAAGGCCAAGCCTTTGGGACTGAAGTCTCCTGGCTCAAGGACCAGGTCCAGTGTTTGGAGATTTAACTAATAAGCCGGTACAGTCTTTCATGCGTGGGCAGGACATTGAGATTTGGAAAGTTTTACATACCTGGTAGCGCAGTCCTATGACGGCGGGTCACGTCAAAAGTCTTACGGCGGTTTGGGCATAGCCAACGGTGTTATGGACTCGCTCAGCCGGGAGTATTTGCGTTGTTCGGTACCTGTGTAGAGGCCCAAGATCCGATCTTCAAAACGCTTGTGATCCCTGTCTTACTCTATGGTTGTGAGACATGGACACTAAATAGTGACTTGAAGAGACAATCAATGCCTTTGGTAATAAGTGTCTTCGCAGAATCATGGGGTATCGTGGGATGATTACGTGTCAAATCAGCGATTGCACCGTGAGACTGAATCGGGCCTATTACCTGCATAGTCCGTCAGGGGCCAACTTCGGCAAATATGGGCATGGGGCCCACGCTACCCTGAAACCGACCTTCCCATCGGGTTGTATCTGTAAGGACAATCCGGCGTGGAGGAGGCCAAGGGGGCGCCCACAAGGCTCGTGGCTGGGGAAAGTTGATTTTTCTTGTCGAGAGCTGCTGGTATGGGAAAGGAGCCTGCATGGGAACTCGCGCGTGGTGACCCTCGGGAGTGGCGTCGTAGGGTGGAGGCGACGCGCCCCCCGGCGTATGCCCCAAGGGATTGATTGATGGGGGCTTCTCGTTGCCCCTATAGAGGTACCCAAGAGCAATAGACTTTTAATAGGCTCTCCACGGCTAAACTGAAATTTTCCTCTTGTGCGCGTGACGTCAGCTGCAGTGTGGAGGTCAGCCTCCCTCAAAAATAGTTGGCCATTTCTTGGACTAGCAGGCGCAGACAGCTAATCTCCGGTGCTCCGTTTTCTGTGTGTTTTTCACGGTTTTTGTGGTGAGGGGTTTTCCCCTTTTTTTTCTTTCTTTCTTTCTACAGGAACAGCCGATTTAAAGGACTAATATCAGATCAAATTCATTAGAATGCCGTCGCATTGGCATTTGCATGGATGTGGACTAATCGTGTCAATGGAAGGATATTCATTACCACCGATTTCCAAAGGACGAAAAGCAGAAAAAATTAGTGGTTTTCTTTCGCAAAGAAGTGGTTGCTTTACAGCAGCCAAGTCATACATATGCATCCGTCATTTTGAAGCATCTGCATATCTAAGGAACCTCAAGTACGAGCTCCTTGGTAATCCGGAACCTCCAACTGTGAAGAAATTCAACCCTGGGGCAGTACCGACAACTTATCCTGCTGCAGAAGGTGAGTAGTTATCTAATGTTAGTTATAGCTGTGCATGGAATATGATAACTATAATGGAAAAGGGATTTAAGGATAATAGTAGTGGCATCGGAGTAGTGCTAAGAGTCAGTGTAGGTGAGCGCCAGAAAACATAAATAATTGTGTCGTGTAAAATATGGGCGCCATATATTTTATTTTAACATAGGAATATAAGGAAGCTAAAAGAGGCTGGGAGACCTACACGTGATTTTTTCAGTTACTTAACACTACCTACATCACCTTTTACCCCCATCCATGAAATTGTCTAGCCCCCATTTTAAAACTCCCTATAAAATAGCTTGACAAATATTTTTGAGTAATTAAATAGGTACCCTTTTGAATAGCTAGATAAATATGTATCATAGTAGGAAATTTAGCTAATAGTGTTAATAAAAAAATATTTCCTCAAACCACAGTTTGAGTGGACTAAAATGCGCAGTAAATACTGCAGGCATTGCTCGTCTGCGTGAAAGATGGCAGAAGAGTTTATTTTGCAGCCTATTAAATCACTGCACTGATATCTGAACGTACTCATGCGTTTTTTTTCGGCGATATTTCAAGCTTAAACCGCGTATAAACTACCACCAGAAGGAAAACATTACGGGGAGCATCAATTTTATGCCAGAAGAAATCTTGAAATGTAGATCATGAAAGTACCGTCTTTTTAGATTGACTTGAAATCTCTATTGTTTTGTGTTTGTAGGTGGACAGGGAGTGGACGGCATTACACTTATTTCCCACATGAATGTCCAATTAATGCCTTGAACCAAATGATGTATATATTTCTCTATTCTAAGTAATCAACTCACTCCCTTTAGCATTACAATTTTGATATGATGGTAGTGAGATGTGTATTCCTGAACATGGGAAACCTAATCGATGGAGCGTCTGTCTCCAGATATCCGATGGTCGCATGGAGGACAGGCGGCGTCGGTGGCATTTCCTGAGGTACAAAAACAGTTGCCTAATTATGCTCCCTTGATCATGCATATGCTACATTCACGATCCCAAGCTTGCAGAAAGGGTAGATATCACGCTGCACTTGACAAACACACATACACACACACACACACACACACACACACACACACACACACACACACACATACATACATACATACATACATACATACATACATACATACACACACACACACACAGACACACACACACATACATACATACACACACACACATAAACACACACACATACATACATACACACACACACATAAAAAAGACTCCTCACACGCGATAAACACTTTCCCTACATCACCTCATTAGTGTGTGTGATCGAGGAGGAACGCCACTTGTCACTCCTGGACACAGACACAGCCGTGACTCCTTGCCACTCAACACACGCCCTTGCTCCTCCTGTCAAGCGAGGGAGGGAGGAGGCGAAGGAGGCAAGTCAAGGGAAGTAGGACAAACAAGAAAAACGAGAAGGTAAACGCACGCTTCTCTACTACAGAGCCTCTGTAGTAGAGCTCTCAATAGTAGTTCTCTCGCTGAGCTGATTTTCTATAACCCTTACAGTAGACACAGCGTTACCACCTATTTTGCTCGATGTACAAAGACGTCCTTGAATTTAATGACACGCCAATTATTCGTAAATAAATAAAAGTGGATTGAGGATGGAGCGATCCTAGGAATATGTTCTTATTTAGTATCGTACACTGTTGGTATTCCTAGGATGAAGTACAATCTGGATGCAGCGTCTACACTACTTGGTTGTAATGACAGTTCCGTGCTGCTAGTTATGTCATAAGCCTGCAATGCGAGGGCACGCCATTCAGGATTCAATAAACTACTATCGTAACACTTCACTTCGTTAAAAAGGATGAAAAAATAGACGATGTAATAAAAAGACACACTCAAGTGCCTTCACTGTACCATCTTCCTGAATGGCTGAAATGACTAGAGTTTTTGTGTAATAATACTTCAGACAGCACTGGATCTTTATGGCGTGAGGTGAACAGTAAAATAATTATAGGACGGCAATGCCCAAAGCGACCAACATTATGAGGTCACGTTTGAGGTGTTTATTTATAGTTATTGTTGTTGTTGTGTGTGTGTGTGTGTGTGTGTGTGTGTGTGTGTGTGTGTGTGTGTGTGTGTAATTCACCCACGGGCTGATCACGCACTGGACACGCAATCTCCAGCTGGCACCCACACCCCATCCCCTTGTTGAAGGGTGACAGTAAGTAAACGCTTTTGTTTTGTCAGTAAAAAATCCCCAGCCTTGAGCGGCGCTCAAATGCGAGACCACAGAATGGCGCGCCGTGTTGTTATCCATTGATCCATCCAACAGCTGTGTGTGTGTGTGTGTGTGTGAGAGAGAGAGAGAGAGAGAGAGAGAGAGAGAGAGAGAGAGAGAGAGAGAGAGAGAGAGAGAGAGAGAGAGAGAGAGAGAGAGAGATATTGATATTGATATATTTATTGACCTCTTGTTACAATTGTTAAACAAATATATTTACAGTACATACAGTATATCTGAGGACCAGGTCCGTTGAGCCGCGGCTCTTGTACAGACAGACCTGTGCTAGTATATATTTTAAACCTTAAGACGTCATATTTTATAGTCCTAAATAATTTATATAAATAAACATAAATCTAAATTCCCATATATAACCAACACATTAGTTTATACAGTAAACTAAATATACATAAGTAAACTCAAGGTGTGATGCTATAATAAATACTTACAAATGGGCAATTCGTTTATGTGCAAATAATAATTATTTAGAAATATATTTAGAAAATAATTAAAGAAAAAAACAAGAAAAACAAAACAAGAAAAAGCAAGTTACCTAGTAGTGATATATCACTACTCTCAGAGTTTCACAAGAAAAGAAAAAAATATATATATTCACAATCACCTAAATGTTAATAGTCATTATATAGTTTTTGTTTTAATTTGTACTTGAAAGTGTTTAGTGGTACAATGCTCCTAAGATCTTGTGGCAGTTGGTTCCAACATCTAACACCTCTAACGGTGATGCCTTGCTGTGCATGGGATGTTAGAGATAGAGATAGAGATAGATGGAGAGAGAGAGAGAGAGAGAGAGAGAGAGAGAGAGAGAGAGAGAGAGAGAGAGAGAGAGAGAGAGAGAGAGAGAGAGAGAGAGAGAGAGAGAGAGAAAAAAAAAAAAAAAGGTATATCAATCAATTACTGTTACGTCTATAATAGATGCCATTGCTCAGGGGAACAGAGACAGCGCCTACCTCCGAGGCAACAATGGGTCTCACTGCTTCATAACAGTGGATTAGTAGGCAGTTTCTGTGAGCTTCGACACCACCGCATTCTAATTACTCTTTCTATCCATGATGCTACTACGACCATTGCTTTTATGACATTATTATTACCTATAAGTTCGTCTGGTTTGCTTCAGAGTTCATTCCCGGACACCACCTTGACTAGACGTGTCCCCTGGCTCCTGACTTAACCACCTTCCCGCTCATAATTACCCATCGTTCAGTGTAGTCAGCCGCGCCGGGTGTGCTCCTCCCTACTTGTGACTGGTACCATGGCTCCTCCTCCTACACGCTTTCAACAACAACAACTACAGATGAAGCAAAAGAGCCAACAGCAACAACAGCAACAAGCAAGTGGAGGTGACAACGACGACACCGAGCCTGACGACTGTGAGGTGAGCCAGCTACTCGCCTCACTTTCAACGGAATCTCAGTCACTGGTAAAAATTCTCACCCTTATTATCACTAAACAATTCAAAGTGGAAATAGAAAACCTTAAGAGTGAAATTGATAGAAAAGACGACCAAATTAAGAACCTAAGTGATGAAATGTCAGCAATGAAAATCAAGTTGAAGATCTAGATTTTTAACATTGACAGTGTCGACCAGTATGAACGGCGTGACACCATTATTCTTAGTGGGCCGTTAATACCAGACGAGACCAGACAGGAAAGTACTAACAACATCATAACCAATGTAATCAAGGAAAACCTCAAATTAATATTACAGATAATGACATCACATATCTCACAGAATTGGCTCACCACAGTCTCAAAGGAAACGACCAATTATTGTTAAACTCTCAAACAGATCTCTAAAATACGATTTAGTTGGTGCCTGCATTCAGCAGAGGCCACAGCTCTACATAAATGAAAGTCTGACCCCCAAAAGACTAACAATTATTTAAACAAGTGCTAAACATTAAAAAAGAATAGAGAAAAAATTCAACAGTGCTACACCAAAGACGGAAAGATAATAGTGAAACTCAAGAACTCCACTATTAAGCATGAAAATAGTCGACAAACGGACCCTCCTCACTTTCCTCGATAAGTACCCTCTTATGAGGGACACATATGATCAGGCAATCCAGTTGCCTTCCTAAATTATCTACGCCAACTTTCACGGCATTGTTTCGAGTAATCATTATTACACATATAACAATTACTCATATAACTTTTGTGACCAATAACAGACAATTATGTTACCTGTCAAATTCATCTAGCATATTTCCCTCTTCTGATCTTCTACATTCTTTTCTTTTCATTTCTTTAGATTACCAATTTTATTATCAGTCTTCTTGTTAAGAATATCATTATGATTTACTTTTGTCATAATAACAATAATTTCCATAATTAGTCTTATCATTTTTACCATTAGTAATTTTATTATTATTATTATTGATATCATTATTATTATTATTATTATTAGTATTGTTATTATTGACATTATTACTAATATTGTTATTACTATTATTATTATTATTATTATTATTATTTTTTTTTTTATTATTACTACTACTATTACTATTACTACTACTATCACTACTATTATTATTACTACTATTACTGCTATTTTTATTACTACTATTTTCATTACTACTACTATTACTACTGTTATTATTACTACTATTGCTATTAATATTATTATTATTATTATTACTATTACTACTGTTATTATTGTTACTATTACTACTACTATTACTATTATTACTACTGTTACTACTGCTACTATTACTACTACTATCATAACTACTATTACTACTATTATTATTACTACTGCTGCTACTATTATTATTACTATTATTACTGCTACTATTATTACTATTATTACTACTGTTACTACTATTATTATTACTATTATTGCTACTATTACTATTACTGCTATTATTACTACTACTATTACTACTATTATTACTACTACTACTATAATTGTTATTACTACTATTGCTATTATTGTTATTACTATTATTGCTATTATTGTTATTATTATTATTATTATTATTATTATTATTATTACTACTATTATTACTAGTACTACTACTATTATTACTAGTATTGTTGCTATTATTATTATTATTATTATTATTATTATTATTATTATTATTATCACTACTATTACTACTATTATTATTACTATTATTACTACTACTATTGTTACTATTATTATTTTTGTTATTATTATTATTATTATTATTATTATTATTATTATTATTACTAATAATAATATTATTACTACTATTACTATTATTATTATTACTACTATTTCTACTATTATCATTACTATTATTACTACTATTACTATTATTATTACTATTTTTATTACTATTATTATTATTACTACTATTTCTACTATTATCATTACTATTATTACTACTATTACTATTACTGTTATTATTACTATTTTTATTACCACTATTACTATTATTATTATTACTACTATTACTACTATTATTACTACTACTATTGCTGCTATCATTGTTATCATTATTGTTACTATTACTACTATTATTATTTCTACTATTACTACTATTATTATTACTACTATTACTATTATTACTACTATTATAACTACTATTACTACTATTATTATAACTACTACTATTATTACTACTATTGCAACTATTACTATATTGCAGCTATCATTATTATTATTATTGCTACTATTACTACTATTGTTATTACTACTATTACTACTATTATTACTACAATAATTACTATTATTGTACTACTATTACTATTATTATTACTATTGTTATTACGACTATTACTATCATTAGTATAACTACTATTACTATTATTATTATAACTACTATTACTATTACTACTATTTTTGCTATTATTATTAGTTATTATTACTATTATTATTATTATTATTATTATTATTATTATTATTATTACTACTACTACTTCTACTACTACTACTACTACTACCATTATTATTATTATTAGTTATTATTGTTCTTTTTTCCATTTCATTCTTTTGGTATGAATACTGATGATGATATTGATAGTAGTGATTATTGATACCATGTATTACTGCTATTTCAACTTCACCTCTACCACTAATTATACTATTATAACTACTTTTAGTATTACTACTATTGTTTTTGTTTCTACTGGTACTATTATTACTACTTCACCACTACTACTATTAATACTACTATAACTATTTTATTATTACTACTATTCTTGTTGTTTTCAAAGATTGTCACAATAATTGATCAACCATATCTAGTATTTGCACTCGGCGAGGTTAGACTTGTAGGTTATTTTTTCTCCACCATGTCAAACCTCTTTCATACTCTATACGATGTTGTTGAAGATAACCATTCAAATTTTGTGGACGTGACTATGGAAACTATTACTCAATTATATGGGCACCTGGATTTTGACACCCTATCAAGTATTATGATCTCACTACTTACAATAACCTATTAATGTCACAAGAGTCGCCTCAACTTAACATAATACATATAAATTCAAGATCACTGCAAAAAATTCAGATAATATAAAATCTTTCCTTAAGTGTTTTCACTGTATGCCTGATATAATCATCATCACAGAAACATGGCTGACTAGTACAAATACTTTCCTTCACGAAATTTTCAGGTTATCACTCTTACCACCTTACTAGGACCACACGTGCTCATGGAGGGGTTTCCATCTTTATATCTGATTCTTTAAACTCTGGTCAACAACGTGATTTAACTTTTATTAATGACAAAATAGAAATCAATACAATTAAGATAGCCACAAATACAATGAATTTTTTATTATGTGGAATCTATAGACCAAATACTAAACATGTAGCCGTAGATGAATTTGTTGACATAATGACACACTTTTTTCAGGATAGGGTAAACAACAACAAATTTATACTCATTGGGGATTTTAATATTAATTTACTGGAACATACTACACACATTCCAACAAACAATTTTCTTAGTAATTTACAAACCCTACATTTTTTTCCTCACATTGCAAGACCAACTAGATTTCCAGATACCCTAAATTTAGCTGAACCATCCCTATTAGATCACATATATACAAATTTTTCTAGAGATTTAACTTCCGGAATAATACACTACCCTATATCCGACCACTTAAACCGATTTTCTTAAATTTTCTCTACCGCAGATAAATAATAAGCTCCATAAAATAGTATATAGAAATTTTACTCCTGAAAATAAACAACTTTTTTTCCGAGAAGCTTCAACTCATATCTTGGAACGATCTTTTTGATACGCATGATATAAATTTTAACTATAATGAATTTCTTAGCAAAATCATGCAAATATACAATGCATGTTTTCCATTAAAAACAAAATACCTCTGAGAAAAGATTAAACAATCCATGGATAACATCAAAGGTTTGAAATACGTCAAAACCAAAATAACTTATTTAAGATTATAAAATAGGTGCTGTAACTGAAAACCATTACAAAGAATGCCGTAATGTTCTCACAAGACTGATAAGAAATTCAAAAATATCCTATTATAAAAATATATTTACGAATTTTAAAAATAATACAAGAAAATATGGAATACCATTAATGAACTGAAAACAACTACAAAAAAACAAGTTGACAAAATTTTACTAAACGACAAAATACTTACCCAGCCTTCAGAAAATTTCAGAAGCTTTTAACGATTATTATGCCAATATTGCACCAAAATTAGACAAAGACATTCCACTGCCTACTTGTAGCCCACTCCAATTCCTAATGGCAATTACCCTTCATCCATGTCAGTGCCTCCTGTCCTCCCACAAGATGTCTCTCTTGTTATAAATTCTTTAAAGAACAAAAATAACGATGTTCACGAAATTCCTGTATTTCTCATCAAAAATAACAGTAATGCTTTTAGCTTACCATTATCAATATTGTTTAATCAATCGGTCGAAAATGGCATTTTCCCGCATTGTCTTAAACACGCGACTGTAATTCCGATTTACAAAAAAAGGGTCTAAAGATTGTATTGGGAACTATAGACCTATATCCCTATTGACTACTTTCTCAAAAATATTTGAGAAAATTATGAAAAAACATCTAACCAGTTTTTTTAAAAAAAAAGCCATCCTAACAAATAAACAATTTGGTTTTCGACAAGGCCTGAATACCTTTGACGCTCTTAATGAATTTACTGAAAAAATTTACTCTACTCTAGATTTACAACATTCTCATCTCAGCATTTATGTCGATTTTTCAAAGGCTTTTGACACAGTCAAACATGATATATTACTTCAAAAGCTAGAACACTATGGTATCCGGGGTGTCATAAAAATTGTTTAAAGACTATCTTACCAACAGAACGCAATCCACAAAATTCTCAAATCACTTATCAACACCCACATTAATACGTTATGGAGTTCCCCAGGGTAGTGTACTCGGTCCAGTACTTTTTCTAATATACATAATGATCTCCCCCAATTATTTCCAAATCTAAAATCAATACTTTTTGCCGATGATTCAACTTTTTACATCAGTGGAGAGAATCCTGAAACTCTTAATAGAAACAGCTAACAGTGACCTCAAATTCTTCCATCAATGGTGTGTCAGTAATAGATTAACAATCAACTTAGATAAAACCCACTATATGTTATTTACCAATAAACCAGTAAAATCATTGCCCCCTTTAAAATACGATACTTCTTACAATACAAAGAACAAAACAACATAAATTATTAGGGGTAACCTTTTATGAGACAATGACGTTTAAACAACACATCTCTGAATTAGTCCTCAAAATTTTCGAGAATTGTCTCTCTATTACTTCAAGTGAGAGATCTCATGCCAAATGATGTTTTAAAGATATTATATAATGCCCATGTATTACCACATTTACAATACTGTGCTCCCATCTGGTGTAATACGTATCCTACTCACTTGCTTCCCCTTCTTATTACTCAAAAGAAATCATAAGAATCATTAAATAGTGGTTACTTTGAGCATACACAACCTCTTTTTAAGACTATGAAAATGCTAAAACTCCTTGACCTTAATAAGTTACAAATTGCAACATTCATGTATAAATCATTCAGTACAGATAATATACCACTACTGTTACCACAACACAATTATCCTACCCGCACACGTGAAAACCTAAGAATACCTCAACACACACTGACAATTTTTCAACACTCAATTGCCTATACTGGTCCTAAAATATGGAACAATGTACCTGAGAATATAAAGTCATTACCCACTATCCATGCATTTAAAACACAATATAAAAAACATATATTATCTCAATACTAACTATCACTATCACTGTCTCCTCCTTTATCTTCCTGATACAATTTAAAATTATGGTGTTTCCAAATTATGAAATTAAGGTGATTTAAAACATGGTGCCTAGTATAATAAGATATTATCATTTATGAAATTAACTATATATTTACAAATTGGTGTTAGGGTTAGGTGCCAGCATCGCATGTTACTGGCACTCTTATAATTTAAGGATGGATCTGGGCTCAATTTTGTAATATTTACTCCTTGATAAAACTGTGACTAAATTTACAAAAAAATGCTGCCTAAAAAGCTATTTATTAGCTTCTAATGGGCTGCTTATATATGTTTATTATAAAATACATTTTTTTTTACTTATATGTATGACCTATATAAGTATAATAAAGTGTTTCAAGTGTTTCATGGATTCCTATAACAAACACGCCGGGAAAGTCAGGTAAGCCTAGGAACAAATATGAAGATCAGATTCTTCGTCGTTTTCTTCATCGTATTCTTCTTATTGTTCATCATAATCTTAATTGCTATTCATTTTCAACTTTTTTGGGTCTTCAGATTTTCTTTATAGCTTTTTTATCTGTTCTTTTTACACTTTCCTCTTTTCATCCATTTCATAAATATTCCTTGTCCAGTTATTGTCCTGGATTTTCCCATTTTCTTCTGCTTTTCCTTTTCCTCCTTCTTCCTCTTCTGCTTCTGCTAGTGCTTCTTCTTCCTTCCATGTTTGTCTATTCCTTATTCATGGCACCCTATTATTCATAACTCTGTCAATAATGCTCTTAGAAAGACCTTTCATCAGGATTGCATTCATAGTGAATTATGAGTACTGAAGTGTCATCAAACTCACACTATATCCAAGCGAGAATCCCTCCGTTCTTAATCTTTGCACCTTTCATCATCATCATAATGATGACATGATGATGATCATGATAATAATAAAAATTGCGTGAATACTCGGTACCTATACGCAGCGTTACCTACATTTTCCATCCACAAAAAAAAGGTAAACCAGTAAATAGGCGTTCACACCTAGGTGTGAAACGTGTTCGAGTTCGTATTCCGTTCAGTTCTAGAGTCGCTCATTTATTACTGTTTTTTTTTTTATGTATATATGTATGTGTATGTATGTGTATGTGTATGTATGTGCATATGTATATGTATATGTATATATATTATGTAATAAATGTAAATAAATAAAAAAAAGAAAAAAGTTCTAGAGTAAAATTATTATCAAATAGCTAAACAAACAAGACAATTTTTGGTGATGGTCAGGCAATTGCAGGGTATACGTAGGGTAACACTAGTTTAGAAAAGTCTGTTTAAAAGTGTAGGTAACAATATATCTTTGCAAATTTCTTGCTCAAATTTGCAGTTTTTGGCGTTTTGTGAAAAAGTGGGGGCGAATTTTGAAAAAGAACCATTCCTAAAGGTTACCTTAATTTTTGAATAGCTTTCCAACGGTATGCATTGATTTTCTGTAGCACGAATAGAAACCGAGATGCGCAGCTTTTTCCGGAAAAAATTTCACCCCCAAACCCTCACTGAATTGATCTGTCTGTAGTAAAGTGTTCTCGTTCGGCGCTTCGCGCCTCACTCGAAGAATAAATAAAAACGTGTCGCCATATTTGGGGTGGCGGTGGCAGAGAGGCAGCGCTGCAATGGGCGAGCTCTGTGTTCAAAGATCTGTGAATTTGCAAACTCTATAACTATATATTATATAGTTATAAGACCAGGCTAGATAGATTAATGGGTGATTATGAGGATGGTAACTTTTATGTTTTTTTTTTTTTTTTTTTTTTTTACATCTGTGCCTATAGCGCCTGTAGGCAGTGGTAACCCAGGGCTCGGATGGTAGGCTCTGGAGGTTCACTTGAGGGTTCTAATGGCTGGTCCTCGCCCGTTGGTGGCGCAGGCAGGATTCTTATAGTGACGCCTGTGAGGCTCATGCCGCCCCCCTGTGTCCTCCGATGCACTCGCAGTCGAAGGTAGAGTTGATAGGCAGGGCATGTGGGTGTTCTTAGGCCACTCGACGGTGCAGAAAGGTTTTGGGTTTCTTCGGGGATCGAACTCGGGTCACCGAGAACGCCAGTCAGAGACTCTAACCGCTCCGCTACCGCCTCCCCGATTGGGGTAGCAGATGTACAAGAATTGCCCTTTATAACCTCCTTGTGTTCTTATGTATAGACAGTATTTAGTTATCATAGACAGTATCAATATCAATACATCTACCTGGGTGACTGCATGGCTAGATTGACACAAAGGACAAAAACACAGTGATACCTTAAAGTTCTTGATCCAGACGGTGACGCTGAAGAAGGCAATGAGGAGGGTAAAGCAGGAGAGAGGGAGAGAGGTACTGCAGGAACCACGTGTTTTTGACAAGCTTATGGTAGTGGTGGTGGTGTTGAGAGAAGGAGAGGAGAAGGCAGGCTACCGTGTATGCATATTCGCAACGCCGCCTGCACGAAGAGCACCTTTAGTGTATACATGTGGCAGAAAGGTGGTGGTGGTGGTGTGGATGATGAGATGGAATCCTTGCTGTCGGCAGTGAGAGAGAGAGAGAGAGAGAGAGAGAGAGAGAGAGAGAGAGAGAGAGAGGGGGGGGGGATAAAGGGAGGTAAAAGAGTATGTGAAGCAAGGGATGTGAGGGTGTGAGAAAATTTGTCGAAACGAGTGGCGCCCACCTGAGGGGTTTGGGAGGGGAGAAGTGTGAGAGAGGGAGGGAGGGAGGGAGGGAGAGGAGGGAGGGAGGGAGGGAGGAGGGAGGGAGGGGGAGGGAGGGGAGGGGAGGGGTGGGGAGGGAGGGAGGGGAAGGGGGGTAAAGGAAGGTAAAGAGCGCGCGCGTAAGGTAAAGGCGTGCAAAGCCTGCTGGAATGATATTAAAACCATGATTTCAAAATGTGGAGAGTATATATATATATATATATATATATATATATATATATATATATATATATATATATATATATATATATATATATATATAATATATATATATATTTTTTTTTTTTTTTTTTTGTGTGTGTGTGTGTGTGTGTGTGTGTGTGTGTGTGTGTCTGTGTCTGTGATGAGCTCTCACGTCTATTTTTAGAGCTGGCCCATATGGTACAGTTTGCACGATGCTTCAAAAGGATGTTCGAAAAACATCTTATGGTTCGAAGTTCGACTAACCAACACCACACACTTCACACTCACACTTCAACTTTGCGAGGATGAGAATCTTGTGGTGCCGGAGGAGCGTCGTTCGATCAGCTCGCCAAGTGTTGTGACTCCTATAACACACGAGCAGCGAGAGTCTGTGGCGGGATGTGCGGGGGAGGGAGTCGCGGCGGTTCACGGCTCCATGTACACCTGGGCTCCCATCACTGCCACCACCTTAGGCTGGGAGGGAGGCTCCACCTGCTTCACTACTTGGACTCGGGGCTCGAACGCGACGAGCTGTCTCACAAAACTGTGTCGAGGCGGCCTTAGTGACGACGCTGAACATTAGCGCGACGAGAACCACTCCCGCCACATACTACATAATAATATATTATTAAATCTAAATTGACCTATTAACCTCCACCAGGGTTGATGGCAAAAGAAAAAAAGGAAAAAAAACTACCGCCCATGCTAACAGGCAGGTGTGGCTGTAGGCCTCAGGAGGCCTCAATAATTTGGTCTAGGTGTCCCATGGGACATTCAACGTGTTTTCTTGCATCGCGTGCCGTCAGGAACGATTCCAACACTGGGCGGATAGGTGGATGGATGTACTATTGGGGTGTGGATTAAGTATGTATTGGTAGTGGATAGGATATACCCTGGGGGGAGGGGGTGTACTACAGGGGTGTGGATTATGTGTGTGTGGTGTGTGTGGATAAGGTACTGGTAGTGGATATTGAAGAGCGGAGATACGGATGTGGATCATGAGTGTGTGGATCAAGTATGGTAGGAAAAAATTTCGACGCAAAAAAAAATGATTCCCTCCAAAAAAACATCAGATTAATTCAAAAACGCATCAAAATATGTATATCAGAAAAATATTTAAATTAAAAAAAGATAATCGATAAAACGAATCTTAACACTAAAGATAATAAATAAATAAAGAGTTTCATAAGAGTCAAGAGTTCTATACCTGTAGAACCTCGATGAGAGTGTGGCAGGTAGTGGATAGGGAGCAAGTATTGACTGATAAATCAAAAAAAAAGAGTTACACCTATGAATAAGGATACATACATAAGGATATATATCAGGATAACAAGAATGAAGACTAAAGTAAAGAGTTTCTATACCTGTAGAACTCCTCGGGACGATTAAGGTGGGCGGTTGTTGGTTGAACTGTGTCAATGTCCAGGAAGGAGATCTCCAGGTGTTCCTCCCCGGCTTGATGAGGTTACGGGCGTCCTCCATCAAGTACTTCACCTCGTCCTCATCTATGAACTGGGGGGCGGGGGGGGGTGGATGAAATGGTGGGGTAAGGGGGGGGAAGTGGGCATGAATGGTGGGGGTAGTGGGGGAGGGAAGAGAAAGGGGAGGGGGAAGGAAGGTTTTTTGGGGGAGGGAGGATGAATGGAGGGGGGAGGGGGATGAATGGAGGGGGAAAAGAGAAAGGGGGGGTATGTAGGGGGGAGGAAGAGGGAGAAGCTGTGGGTGCCATCCATTAATAGCAGCCTCCAGAATTTATCGTATTATCGTCCACCTATATTTATACTTTACACATAGGTGATACACAGGGAGACAGGTGTGTTCGAGGCGTGCAGGTGTGTAGTAACAGGCTGTGGTGTGTGTGGTAAAGCGAGAGGCTAAGCGTGAGGTGTTAGCCCCCCAGTGTGTGTGTCATTGACCTAAAGAGCGAACGCGCAGTTCTCGTCACTATAACGGCGTCAGCCCCCGTACCGACCGCGGCCACGGGTACGGCGCGGCCCAGAAGGGTCCATAGAAGATAATATCGGGCAGCGGGACTCGAAACCTATGGATCAGCAGCATCAAGGTATACCCTGGGTAGCCTACATCCTCTGTAGTATTCACGGGAGAACTGGGCTCATTAGCCCAAAGTTACTGGTGGGATTCATTTACCTTCACTTGTTAACTGCCTCAGTGGACCGTGACTGGAACGTGTGGGCGAATTGACTTTACAGTGGGCGAAAAGTCTTGTGGGCGAAATGACGTAAAGCCTTTGTTGACAGCGGAAGCACAGGCCGCGAGCCCAACACACACACACAAACACACACACACATATTTCCCGCTACATATCTCGGGATTACTCTTCCAAAAAACACCTGGAATGTTTTTTGATCAACGCTCCCCTGACTTCATCCTTCCTAATTGGGGCCTAAGCCGATAATCCAACGTCCATGGCGGGAAAACAGGGATAAAACACTCTCCAAATGGCCCAATAGGACTCTTTCTCTGCCTGTTACAACTTTTGGCGCGAAAATGGACGTCACGTGCGCTGGCCTCGCAATGCGCACCGTGGGCCATTATCCCTTGTATGTGTCCTCTGTTGTCTATCTGTTGGTCGCTGTCTTTATGCTGCCTGTTAATTTGTGGTCTGTCTGTCTGTCTGTCTGTTATCGTCTGTCTGCGTCTGTCTGTCTGTCTATCTGTGGTCTGTCTGTCTGTCTGTCTGTCATGTCTATCTGTCTATTATGTCTGCCTGTTGAGTATCTGTCGTCGGTCTATCGTTATCTGTTATCTGTATGTCTGTCTACTGCTGTATATGTTTGTTTCTGTCTGTCTGTCTGTACGTTGGTCTGGTCTGTCTGTCGTTATCAGTTGATCTGTCGTCTGTTATCTGTTGGTTCTGTTTTGTCTCTCTGTCTGTCTGGTCTATCAGTTATCTGTATGTCTGTCTGTTGGTAGTCGTCTATCTGTTGATCGGTCTATCTGTCATGTTGCCTTGTCTATCTGTTGTCGTTGGTCTGTCGTCTATCTGTCTGTCTGTTGTCGTCTGTCTGTCTGTCTGTCTATCTGTTGGGTTGTCTGTCCTATCTGTTGTTTGTCTGTTCTATCTGTTGAATCTGTCTATCTGTATGTCTATCTGTTCTGTCTATCTGTTGTCTGTCTGTCTATCTGTTAGTCTGTTGTCTATCTGTTCTGTCTGTCTGTTATATGTTGTCTATCTGTCTATCTGTTGAGCTGTCTATCTGTCTGTCTGTCTTGTCTGTCTATCTGTTGGTCTTTGTCGGCTTCATCTGTTGGTAGCTGTCTATCTGTCGTCTGTCTGTCTATCTGTTGGTCTGTCTGTCCTATCTGTCTGTCTGTCTGTCTATCTGTTGATCTGTCTATCTGTCTGTCTATCTGTTGTCTGTCTATCGTTGGTATGTCTGTCTATCTGTTGATCTGTTATCTGTCTGTTGATCTGTCTATGCCGGTCTATCTGTCTGTCTATCTGGTCTGTTTGTCTGTCTGTCTGTCTATATCTGTTGGTAGGTTGTTCTATCTGTTGGTCTGTCTGTCTATCTGTTGATCTGACTATCTGTCGTCTGTCTGTTGTCTGTATATCTGTGTGGTCTGTCTGTCGATCTGTCTGTCTGTCTATCTGTTGGTCTGTCTGTCTATCTGTTGATCTGTTCTATCTGTCTGTCTGCTGTCTGTCTGTCTGTCTATCTGTTGGTCTGTCTGTTTATCTGTTGGTCTGTCTACTGTGGTATGTCTGTTTGTCTGTCTGTCTATCTGTTGGTCTGTCTGTGCTATCTGTTGATCTGTCTATCTGTCTGTCTGTCTGTCTGTATTCTATTGGTATGTCTGTCTATCTGTCTGTCTGTCTGTCTATGCTTGTGATCTGTCGATCTGTCTGTCTGTGTCTGTCTATCTGTTGGTCTGTCTGTCTATCTGTCTGTCTATCTGTTGATCTGTCTATCTTCTGTCTGTCAGCTATCCTGTTGATCTGTCTGTCTGTCTGTCTGTCGTCTGTCTATCTGTTGGTTCTGTTTGTACTATCTGTTGATCTGTCTATCTGTCGTCTGTCTGTCTGTTGGTCTGTCTATCTGTTGGTCTGTCTGTCTATCTGTGATCTGGTCTATCTGTCTGTCTGTAATCTGTTGGTCTGTCTGTCTATCTGCCTGTCTGCTGTCTATCGTTGACTGTCTATCTGTCTGTCTGTCTGTCTTGTCAATCTGTTGGTCTGTCTGTCTATTGTTGGTCTGTCTGTCTATCTGTTTGTCTGTCTGTCTATCTGCGTGACTGTCTATCTGTCTGTCTGTCTGTCGTCTATCTGTCTATCGCTGTCTGTCTATCTGTTAGTCTTCTCGTCTGTCTATCTGTATGTCTGTCTATCTGTTGATCCTGTCTATCTGGTCTGTCGTATGTCTGTCTATCTGTCTGTCTGTCTCTCTGTCTGTCTGTCTGTCTATCTGTTGGTCTGTCTGTCTATCTGTTGGCTGGTTGTCTATATGTCTGTCGTCTGTCTATCTGTTGGTCTGTCTGTCTATCTGTTGGTCTGTCTGTCTTCTGTTAGTCTGTCTGTCTATCTGTGATCTATCTCTCTGTCTGTCTGTCTGCGGTCTATTGTTGGTCAGTCTGTCTATCTGGTGGTCCTGTCTGTCTATCTGTTGGTCTGTCTGTCTATATGTCTGTCTGTTGTCTATCTGTTGTCTGTCTGTCTACTGTTTGTCTTCTGTCTATCTGTTTAGTCTGTCTGTCTATATGTGATCTATCTTTATCTGTCCTGTCTGTTCCCGTCTGTTCTATCTGTTGGTCAGTCTGTCTATCTGTTGATCTGTCTTCTGTCTGTCTGTCTGTCTGTTATCTGTTGGTCTGTCTGTCTATCTGTTAGTCTGTCTGTATTGCCTATTGCTGTCTGTCTATCTGTGTGACTGTCATCTGTCTGTTGTTCTGTCTGTCTGTTGTCTGTCGATATGTCGTCTGTCTATCTGGTTAGTCTGTCGTCTGTCTATCTGTCTTTCTGTCTATCTGTCTGTCTGGTCTGTCGTCTATCTGTCTGTCTGTCTGTTAGTCTAGCTGTACTGCTGTCTATACTGTCGTCTGTCTGTCTGTCTATGTCTGGTCTGTCTATCTATCGTTAGTCTGTCGTCTGTCTATCTGTTTCTGTCTGTCTATCTGTTGATCTGTCTATGTCTGTCTGTCTGTTCTGTCTGTCGTCTATATGTAGTCTGTCTGGTCTGTCTATCGTCTGTCTGTCATCTGTCTGTCTGTCTGTTTGTCAATCTGTTGTCGTCTGCTATCTGTTAGTCAAGCTGTCTGTCTGTCTGGCTGTCGTCTGTGTCTGCCTATCTGTCTGTCTGTCTGTCTGTCTATCTATTCTGTTGTCTGTCTATCTGTCTGTCTGTTATCTGTTGATCTGTCTATCTGTATGTATGGTCTGTCATCTGTTGGCTGGTCTGACTGTCTATATGTGGCTATGTCTATCTGTCTGTTGTCTATCTGTTGATCTGTCTATTTGTCTGTCTGTCGGTCTGGTCTGTCTGTCTGTCATCTGTTGTCTGTCTGTCGTTGGTTGTCTGTCTATCTGTTGCCTGGTCTATCTGTCGCTGTCTGTTGTTGCCTGTCTATCTGTTAGTCTGTTTCTGCTGTCTGTCTGCTATATGTTGGGCCTGTCTATATGTCTGTCTGTATATCTATGTTTGATCTGTCCTATCTGTCTGTCTGTCTGTTGGTCTGTCTGTCTATATGGTGTCTGTCTGTATGCTGTCTGTCTGATTGTCTGTCTGTCTATCTGTTGATCTATTAATCTGTCTGTCTGTCTCTCGATCTTTTGGTCTGTCTATCTGTTGGTATGTCTGTCTATCTGTTGGTCTGTCTGTCTGTTTGTATGTCTGTCTGTCTGTGGTCTGCTGTCTATCTGTGATCATCTATCTGTCTGTCTGTCATATCTATAGGTTGGTCCTGGATATTGTTGGTCTGTCTGTCATCTGTTGCTGTCTGTCTATCTGTTGATCTATTCATCTGTCTGTCTGTCTGTCTATCTGATTGGTCTGTCTGTCTATCGGTTTGAGTCTATCTACTGTCTGTCTGTCTGTCTATCTGGTTGGTCTGTCTATCTGTTGGTCTGTCTGCTACTGTTCTGTATGTCTGTCTGTCTGTGTCGTCTGTCTATCTGTTGATTATACATGTCTGGGCTGTCTGTCTATCTGTTGGTCTGTCTATCTGGTTGGTCTGTCTGTCTATCGTTGGTCTGGCTATCTGTGGTCTGTTATCTGTTGGAATTGTCTATCTGTCTGTCTGTCTGTCTATCTATTGGTCGTATATTTGTTGGTCGTCTATCTGTTGGTCTGTCTATCGGTTGATCTGTCTGTCTGTATATCTGTTGGTCCTGTCTGTCTGTCTATCTGTTGGTCGGTCTATCTGTTGGTTCTTTCGATCGTTGCGTCTGTCTAATCTGTTGGTCTGTCAGCGTTGATCTGTCTATCTGTCTGTTCTGTCTGTCTATCTGTATGGCTGTCTGTCTATCTGTTGGTATGTCTATCTGTTGGGTATGTCTATCTGTTGGTCTGCTACTGTGATCTGTCTATCTGTCTGTCTGTTGTCTGTCCTATCATGTTGGTCTGTTATCTGTTGGTCTGTCTAATCTGTTTGCTCGGTTATCTGTCTGTCTGTCGTTTAATCGGGGGTCGTCTATCTCTTTGTCTGTCTAGTCGTTTGTCTGTCTATCTGTCTGTTGTTCTGTATATCGTTGGTCGTTCATTGTGGTCTGTCTGTCTATTGTCTTGTCTGTTGTCTATCTGTTGGGTCTTTCTATCTGTTGGTCTGGTCTATCTGTTCTGTCTGCTATCTGGACGGTCTGTCTGTTGTCTATCTGTTGGTCTGTCTATCTGTTTGTCTGTCTATCTGTCTGTCTGTCTATCTGACTGTCTGTCTGTCTATCTGTTGGTCTGTATGTACTGTGTAGGTGTACTCTCGCCCAATTACTCTCTACAATTAATCTCTTAGCACCTCTTTCTATAGTCTTGACTTACGCCGACTAGGGCAACGTGTAGAGGAATTTTATACTAGTGTCCGCCCCTATAGATCAGGTCGGGGCCGATGTCTACCACTGGTTCCGTGTCCGCCTTCCGCGGCCTGCTTCGTGGCTCACGCCCACGCCCGCCCACCCATTCATCAAAACATATCTCCTCGTTGTGCTTAGTCAGGGGTTTAGCTGGTGGTTGTTATAGGAAACTGCAACTCTATTTCTTACTGGTGGTTGCCTGTAAAGTTTCAGCGCGTTTGGAAAAGGAGTAGATCCCTCATTGTATGTTCTGTGTGATACATAATGTGTAGACGTTTTCATTTTTTGGTCATACTTTCTACTTAGTTATACTTTGAGACTTTTAGATCAGGTATCTGGTGCATAATTTCACTTTGAAATGTATCATGTTGGCACGACCATTTTTCTCTACGGGCTAAATCATGGTGTTTCGGCTGGTATGTAGGGCTAGAATAACCTTTTTTATGGCTATCTCTTGCCTTGCTGTTCGCTTGTGTTCAGTTACAGCGAGGTCCTTTGACAAAGGAGTTAAAATGCTCATTTTTCCGTGATAATGTATACGGTTTCTCACGCATCAATGAGGTAACTCGTTTGCGTACTTTGTCCACGGACTGCTAATGCGTTACTTAGTTATGTTTCCGCATGATTTCAGTCTACCGTTGTGCTGTGCTTGAGAGTTAATTAGTAGGTAATTCTGGATCAGGTTAATGTTATCTTTGGTGTAGTATTTTCCCAGGTTATATTTTTTGAGTGATCATTTCATGTTAGTAATTTTTTGGTCATAGGTTTATGCAATCAATTTTTGGTGTTGCCATGAGCTTAGTTTTACCCCTTACGGTACCTTAATATCTCCTATGTATGTTCATATCTTTATATTCCTATAAACATTGAGGCCCACGTATTCTTTCGACGGGGGGTAAGTAACTGTACTGTAGGTGTAATCTCTTCTATTACTCTCGCATAAATTACTATCTTAGCACCTTCTTCATATCTTTTGAACCTACGCCGACTAGGCAGTTGCTGTAGAGGCATTTGCCTACTAGGTCCCGCCACATAGAATCATGGTGTCACGTTGTGTCTACTGTAGGTAGGATATATGGAAGCACTCATGCTATACTCCGCGCCTCCTGACCTGTCTATTAAATAGCTATAGACCGCGTCTGCCGAGAGACACTCAACCACAACTACTCACGGCCCGAAGACACAGCTCAATCATAGGTCAGGCATACGGTCTTCGGTCTCGTCTGGGGAGGCCGTGTGCTACCGCCCAAACCAACATTTTCCTGATAACTGTTTGCGGACAATACATCTTCTGTCTATCAATCTACAAGGTGACTATCATACTCCTAACCCATGCACTCTTTATTTAGAGACACTCCCCGGTGACCACAGAGACCTAGCTAGTACTACCCAAGCACCGCCGAGCCTACGACCGCTCGTTGCCACTAGCTACCACAAAGGACGCTACCAACACGCCCGTCGCTAAAAGATATGTGGTCTGTCTGTCTGTCTATATGTTGGTCTGTCTGTCTGTCTGTATGTCTATATGTTGGTTCTGTCTGTCTGTATATATGTTGGTCCTGTTCTGTCGGTCTGTTCTATAGGTTGGTCTGTCTGTCTGCTCTATATGGTGGTCTGTCGTCTGTCGGTTGTC
>JACEEZ010023726.1:0-37145 GCA_016584305.1 Chionoecetes opilio | reverse complement strand
ATAGTTTAAATGTGCCGGTAGGGTAGCTAAGGAGATCGACCACGTCCCTCATTAGTACTGTAGGAGGATCCTCCAGAACTGCAGGGGTTTTACCGGAGTGCCTGAGTTCTTATGTGGGGGCATTGTACACGGCTTTGCCTCCCTCGCTGCGAGCGCCTTAGAGAGCTATCACCAGTGACCTCCAGAGGATTCAGCTAAGATTCAACACAGACTTGTTGTTGCTACCACTTGAGCTTCATGTCAAAAATTCAGAAAGAATCTCAAGAGGTAAACCATACTGTATCATCCTGAAGAACTGAAGGACTTTGACTTTTCTTTTCTTTTTCTTTTTACATCTGTGCCGTATTAGCGCCTGTAGGCAGTGGTAACCCAGGGCTCGGATGTAGGCTCTGGAGGTTCACTTGGGGGCTGCTGTGTAGTTCCTCGCCCGTTGGTGGCGCAGGCAGGATTCTTATAGTGACGCCTGTGTGAGGCTCATGCCGCCCCCTGTGTCCTCACCGATGCACTCGCAATCGAAGGCAGAGTGATAGGCAGGCATGTGGGTGTTCTTAGGCCACTCGACGGTGCAGAAGGATTTTGGTTTCTCGGGGATCGAACTCGGGTCAACGAGAACGCCAGTGGGACGCTAACGCTCCGCTACCGCCTCCTTACCGCGACATGTGCCCCATGAGTATCGGTGGCAGTCTCAAATCGGTTTGATGTGCTCGGTGCCCTCGAGGACCCTGTATAACGTGTGGGATACCTTCAAAAACGGTGAACTCTCCAGGCTGCCGACAGGAGTGTATGGGGAGCGCCGTAGGTCAAGGCGTGGTTTTGTTCGACGGAGACGCTGGAGTACATCGAGGAGAGTCGATGCTGCCAGGATATGCTGATCTCCAGAAGGCGTTTGACTAAGTGCATCGTGAGTCACTCTGGGAACTCTACAACTTCGCGGGATTACTGCAAAGGGGACTATTAGTTTGATGATGGTCTGTACTCGAGACTGAGAGTGCTGCTGAAAGTGGGGGGAGGTGAATCCAGCTTTTTCCTGTTAATACAGGAGTGAGGCAAGGGTGCGTCCTTGCCCGATCACTTTTCAAACACTTGTATGGACTGGGATTGGGGCAAAGTTGAGGGTGCAAAGTGATTGTGGAGCATCTCCTCGGACAACACCAAGATCACCTGATCTTGTTTTTGCCGATGATGCAGTAATCTTAGCCTGAATCGCCACTGGAGGTCCTGGTGATAGCTCTCTAGGCGCTGCACGAGGATGGCAAAGGGCGGTGTTGCCCCAATGATTGATTGATAGTATAATTGAGACAAGAAAAATGAATAACGCGATAATAGAATTTGAAACTTTATTGAAACATCTGCGAAAAATGGAAAAAAAGGAAGATAAGAAAACGTGAAAATTTGAATGAAAACTTGTGAGGAAACTGAAAGGAGAAAAATAAAAAGTAAGAATTAAGTTAATTTAAACTAAGAATGAAAATATGCAAAGACAATAGCTAGTCAACAACCTTAAAAACGACTTTATAACAATTATAGGAAGTGGGTATTAAAACAATATAGTGTGTTTGGGTACGATAAGTAGGTATTCGCGAACCCATTTCAACAGAAAATGAATTATAGAAAAAGCACTGCAATATTGATCAAGTTTATACAAGAAAAACAATTGGGTTATAATATTTGTATAGCATTGTCATTTTTAAGTCAGTCCTATAGAGGCACACATGTTGAAAGAAAAGGGAAAGTGGCAATGTCTGTCTGAAAAAACACGAGGAAACTGAGATTGAAAGGTTTTTCGGGGCCCTGTGATGGCTAGGACAAAGATTGATCCCAATTGGAAAAATTCATAGTATTAGAAACATTAGGATCGACAAGGAACAGCAGAATTTACAGGAAGCTACTTCGTGTAGGTCTCACGTCTCTTTACTGTAGCTTCCTTATTTCATTATGTACGTTAAGAAATTTAGAAGCGAGTATAAAAAACAGGAGAAGGAGGAGACATCGGAAAAGGAGAAAAAAATATTGAAATAAATAATAATTTCATGCTCTTCAAAGTGATAGAAAATACAAAGAAATAGTAGTTTTCCAAACTGAGGAAGAAGAAAGAATCTCTTACATGTGAAATGATTGAGATAATATATAATACGATGTGTAGAAAGTAGATAGGAATTTATTGCGTAATATATTTCATGACTGGGAAATAGAGGAAAACTATTTTATGCGGGAGAATAGGAGATGCCAGAACATTGATGATTAAGCAGAAAATGAAAGATACATAGAAAATAGATGCTAGAAAATACTGGGCTACACGAGAGAAAAAATGGTATGGAAATAATAAGGAAGGTTCAGGAAGGGCTTATGAGTTAGTATGAAAACTATAGAAGATGTAAAAAATAACTTTGGTGTCACCACCGTCAAATAAAATTATGTCACGGGAGAGAGAGACGATTTATCATTTAATGCCAAAAAAGGGGAAATGTACAATAACAGTTATTATTTTTACAGGACTACCGGATGCGCGCGCCTTATTTCTATGTTCATATATTGAAGCTATTAATTTACTTTTAAGTGTAAACTTAAGCACTCCACCCAACATTAAGAGTACCACTATAAAAAATACTTTTTTAACCCTTTACCCGTCATTTGTGAATATTATATATTAATATATATAATATATATATATATATATCTATATTATATATATCTATATATATATATATATCTATCGCTATTCCATCAGTATGAAAACCACTAGTTTAATATTTAGAGCATAAGTTTTATTTCATACTGCATTTAACAAGTCAGCAGACAATTCTAGTTGGGTTTTGATAATGCTCCTGATTCACCACAGTATGCGCCACGTCACACCTACGCAATCAAACATCAACTAATTGGACTTACGACCATTCATCGATCACTAAGACATTTGCAAAGGTAAACATGAAAATAAAAGAGTATCATACTATGAAATAAACATCATTTCTGAATTATTTATAGCGAAATTTTAAAGATGGCTAAGGGTTATATAAGAACTAGCCGCAAAGCGCTCCTCCGGGCGGACTTTTTGGCTAGCTCCTGCGAGGGCATTGGTGGGCCGGCCCACAAACACGGACTCTCCAGATATGCCCCTCTAACTTTCCTGAAATGATGGATGTAGAATATGTATGTATTCCCCCCACACCATACCATCACGCCCACACCATTCACTCACATTACCATCACCACACACCCATTCACTCACCCAGTACCCATCACCCCCACCTATTCCCTCACCCAATACCCACACCCACCACCCATCCACCCCACAACACACAATTCCATACACCACCATCACTCACCCATTACCCATCACCACTTACATCAAGGTTCCTCAATCTCGCAACCCTCGTTTTTCACATTCTCGCTAACTAGGCTTGCTAGAAATAATATAACAAAAAAAAAAAAACAAAAAGTGATGGCTCATTCTCATAGTAGGCTTAAAACCCTCCCCTGGTCAACTGGTTCCAAAAAATATCACCATATGAGGTGATTGAGCGCCACCAGGGGGCGGAAAACCTATAGCAACAGGAACCAGACACCATTGCATATTAAGATAAACCTTAAATACTTTATGGAATCAGCATGACCACGGCCACACTTACCCCGCTAACTACCTCTTAGATTATTTTTTATCACCTACCGTGTTACGACTCTACCCTCTAACCTATCCTATTTCTTGCTCCTTATACCACAGAAAACCTTTGAACGTGCTCGTATCATTTCTGGTGTAGCTTACTATTGCTATAATATATTGTCAATTAGACAGCCAGAGTATTCTAGGAAAACAAACATAGTTAGTAATTCGTTATTAATCCTAAACAAAATAGGGGTGCTTACTATAGCATGCGGTCTTCCTCGGTGCTCGTAGTTCACCGTACTGTAATATGATGTCTACCAAGGGGGGGGTGAACACCCACAACTGACCGACAACCAGGACCTACTAACCTTATACAATGGGGAATTAACGAAGTACCTATGTGCAGTATCCTCCTTCTAAAAAAATGAAAGCTTGACAGTGAGCGTTGTCAAATCACACCTGGATCCACTTTTGTGGAAAGTTTAAGAAAAAGCGGTAGATGATTTATTTGTGCATCTGTAAAAATAATGGACATAGAAAGTCAAACGCGTTAAAGAAATATACAACGTAAATGTCATTTAATCTAAATGTAATATGTCCACAATGTAGCCTATATAGGTTTGTGATGGATGTGATACGAAGTATGTGTCATTAACATGGATAACATTACATCCTCGTCTATATGCACTGTTATTATGCAGTGATGCCAATTACTGTTGTAAATTATGAATTATGAAGATATAAACAACTACCCCATGGAATATTGATATTAGCCCGTATGTTAAGTATTGCATACACTGATATAATTTTCTTCATAATCAATAAACGAGGATAAATGTTATCTTACTGTTAAGACAAATACTTCATAATCAATCCAGAATAAAACTATTGACCAATATAATGAAAACAAACTCACTGTCAATGCTTAATGTTTCTTTAGGAGGATACTTAGTATTAGGTACTTCGTTGAGCCCATTTATAGGTTTAGTAAGGGTTAAGGTCAGGTTGGGTCTTGGTAGACCGCACATACAGTAAGGTAGACTACCAGGATCCGAGGAGACCGCCTGCTATAGTAGCACGACAACCCATGTATACCCAGACTACATTTAGTGAGAAGTTGCCATTTATTTTGCCATGGTAATTGGACCTCTCATACTGAAATACTCAGAAAACAGGCACCTACACTGCATGGCCCACTCGTGGGTGGTCTGTATGCGCAAAGCATTTCAATTCATTGCATCGGCATCACTAGGCATCATTACGCTCCACCGTCCTCGCACAATTCTGTTAAGGCGTTTCTGCGGGGGTATTTTGTTGCAACCGGAAAATTTTCGGTTGCAAACGGTTCACAACAACAACAAACAAATGTTTTGGCGGGTGGGCACCAATCATTTCCCTGGATGGTTGAACAGGGGTCGAATTCTGAGCAACCGAAAATTTGTTTCGGTTGCAATCAGGATCACCGCCAGAAAAACGCCTTTAGTTTGCTTATCCTCCCTGTCAAGCAAATTTAAAGGTAATGGCTGCCTTTTACCCGGTGATAGTTGTGCAACGGTAGCTTGAATTTTTGGATAGATTGGGAGATGTCCTAATCGTTGCCTGAAAAATCTGGAATCACTACTAACTAAGATTCCAAAAGCATTTTCAGATACCCTTCTAGCTCTTGATAACCTGTAGTTATGAACAGTTTTCTCTACAGATAGGTCATTGCCAGGATACGGTTTCATGAGATGACTTCTTAGCGGAAAAACGCATCATCTCCTACAACCACATAGGGAGTAATCTATGTGATATGGGGAGGCTTTTCAGGTGGTGGGATGTCCAAGTAAATTTTGCTGCAGAGCTGTATTTAAAGAACATTTATCATATACACCACCACACATGGCCCATCCATTGTTCCCACGTCGATGTACAAGAACTTGTAATGGGCATCGACTAATGCCATCAAAATGATACTCAAATTCCCCTTGTAATCGTAGAAATCTGAGCCATGGTTAGCAGGTTTTTGAAACTAGAAACTCTTTTCCGTCAAGAGCACCAAGACACAGAGGATAATTCCAGAGAGTGAAGAAATCAACAGCAGCTTTCCTCCATCCTCCGCAGTGGTTGGACATATCACGTAGCCAGGCTGAAGAAATTCGTATATAGCCTCGACGCAGACGGTAGGGATGATCGAGGAAAGAGGTTCTGGCTGACTCTGAACGTGTAGCTCAAAGATGTCTGAGATTCCCTTGCCAAAGGTCAGATGCAACATTAAAATTCAAAATCAAATAATACCTAGATTTCCTAACGCAACAAAATAAATAAAATACAGAAATAATAAATAAATAACCTAACCACATATTATACAGTACTGTTATAAAATTGCATTTCAACCTAGCAAGGTCTATCCGGCCCCCACCCTAGTTATTTGGACCTCCCGCCCTAGTCATTCCGGCCCTCGCCACCCAAATCATTCACGCGAATTTTGCAATTCGAGAAAGTGATGACAAATATTTGAAAATACAATTTTAGACGTTTTGACTGGTTTATTAAAACTCTCCATTTGCAAAAGCATCAAAAATAACCGCATCAAACCATCAAACTAATCCTAACATCATGAAAAATTTAATGTTTGCACAACATTTCATTGTTACTGTCACACTCGTTCTGCCCTCTAGAAACAGAAGAAAGGTGGAAAAATACTTAAATCCAGATACAGTCATGTTATTTATATATATATATATATAATATATATATATATATATATATATATTATATTATATATAATATATATATAATATATATATTATAATAATATACTATATATATATATATATATAAAATTATATACATGAGTACTATATATATTATTATGATTATATATATATATATATAACAATATATATTATTATATATATAAAGAGGAAAGGCAGTATTGTCACAATTTAGTTGTTACATGGTATTGCTTCGAAAATTAATTTCATGTTTCAAGACTAGAAATTAAACAGGGTTCATATTCATTACATATGTTCAGTCTTAGCAATACTACATCAAAGTTTCGAAGGTGCAGTGCCGGAATGACTGGGGTGGGAGGCATCTTATTTGTATATGGTAATAGGTAATGTTTAGATTAAATTAGGTTTAAGTGTAAGGCTTGGTTTATATTGATTTAGGTCAGTTAGGCTGTAGGATAGGTTTGGGTTAAGTTTTGGTAGAGTAATTTAGGATAATAAGCGGACAGGGTAGCTATCCGGGCCCGGCTAGCTAGTCAGCTAACGGTGAATGACTAGAGTTGGGGTCCGGAATGACTAGGGCCAGAAAATACTGTGGGCCATAGTGACCTGTTACCATATCACGCGTAGGTTTCACGACCTCTTGGGTATTATTTTACACTAAGATCAGAATTGCCTACACAATTGGGAGTAGATTTTTTGTTTACCTTACTGAATTCTAGGAAACATTCTCTATGAGCTTCCGTTCGCAAATCATTACGTTTGTAGATGTGATGTGTTGTTTATAGGGAGGATAGAGAAAAGTGTTTACGTGCGCCTCACTTTTCTTCGACTTGTGACCTACATCGTCTTGATTTTACCCTTGCGCGCGGGCTACTTTTTATGCAAATTTGGCTTAGTCAGAGGTTAAAACGTGGGGTTAAGTTGTGATTAGGTTAGGTTAGTGAGTCAAAAGGTGGGGTTAGGTGGTAATTGTCATATCTCTTATACACACTTCCTTCCTATTAAAAACATCTTGTATCTCCGAAAGTAGTGATTGCGACGGAATATCCCGCTTATAGTGGATTTTTCGTTCTTCTCCAGAGCTTCACAGATCCCTTCAAGATACCTCTAAAACGTATTTATCATGTGGGAGATAAAAAGAAAAGAAAAAAATACCTAACCTAACCTCAAAAACCCACTTACCATTGTAAAATGTTAGTATTCTTTCTCGCCCATTGGTTCTTCTCGCACTAGGCTAGGTTATTAGGTAAGGTTAGTTAGGTTTACAGTGAGGTTTGGTTAGTAATATTATTTTTAGGGGCCAGGGCGGGGGTAATATATGTGGAGGGGTGTTGTAAGGGAGCATCTCTCCCACCACTTTAAATTGCGTTATAGAGGTGATCTGAACGGGATTGTGAAAGGTTCTGGAGAAAAAGAAGGTATATAAGGACGAGGAACTTCGCGTGCGTTTTCAGAGACACCGACTAATTTTACCTGGCCTACAATAGGTGTTTTATCTAATGGGAAATAGTTTATTTTCCGGGACCCATATTAAAAAAAATTAATAATAATAATAATAATCAGATCACCGAATTTTATGGTCGCATGTTATTCATAAAAAACACTGTATCTCCATCAGAAAAAAGACACTTCAAAAGCACTCTTGGCTACGGGAGAAATTAGTCAGGGGCTCAGATAACAGGGAAGTAATTGAATTGAGAAATTACCACCTGAAATCTATAGTTTAAATGAAACACTAAAACACACCCTTTAACCACAAAGTATACTATAACCTAACCTTATAGGTTTAAATGAAACCTGACCTAACCTTAATCCATAGTATACTTAACAAAACCTTATAGGTTTTAATGAAACCTAACCTAACTAAACCTAACCACTAAGTATACCTAACCTAACCTTAAACAGGATAAAATTTTGGTGATGAAATATTTATATATATATATTTTTATGGGTTTCTGGAAAATAAAGGGTAAAATTCTAGTAGTTTGCCCATACTCTTCCCTTCCCCCAACAAGCTTGGGGACTGGGGGAATGCGGGGGTTTTTGGGTGGGGAGCAAATAATGCGTGCAGGAAAACACGTAATTTTGGAGTTTATTTAAAACCCTAGATTCTGAGTCATTTTCCTAGTTTCTATTCCCATCGCTTTAACAAAGGGCGTCAGCCTTCCAAGTGTTCATCTGTTTTACGGCTGAAATAAGTGCTATTTTTATATGCTCTCATGCTATTTTTACCCTTCCGGATGTTCTTTTACAATTTTTAGTGATTCTGTGTAGTGCTCTTCAATCACTATGTAAATTTATAACCTCCCCATCACCTGGTTTAATGCCATCCTGGAATGGCTTTATCTGCTCAAGAGGCGAGGCCGGACGGTCAGCTTTTGTTTGGGTACCGGCCACATGTAGGTGTTGCCGGTAATGAGGGAAGCTGAGCCTTCGGCAAAAAGCTGCAGCTAGAAAGACCAGCTCTATCACATTTTGCAGTGCCGGCTACGGACCTGCGCTCGGCAATCCAATAGATCAGTTCACAACCAGTTGGCAGGAACGTTTTGGAATTACTATAGGGCAAAATAAACTGCGCACCATCCGCCAAATTCGAGGACTGGAGCTACTGCGGTCTCTTCCCGGAGATGGGAGGACTGCCTGGCACGATTGCGTATTGGTCACACTCTATATACTCATGGGTTATCATGGAGGGGGCCACCCTCCTACTGTGATGGGTTTGGTCCCCTTAACTGTGCGGCACTTGCTGGTTCGAGGTCCCAGTCTTGGCGACTACGTGTACAATTTTTGTCCCGGGGTCGCGGGTCGGACGTGCTTACCGTCTCCCCTGGCATAGGGGAGAGGTGTTTCTCTCCGGACACGAAACTCCCATACATTTATTGAGAAGGTGGGCCTTCTTCAAAAAGTTAGATGTTTTTAATATTAAATATTTGTTTTTCAATGTCTCTATTCTTTTATGTAATTACGTATAATTTTAAATATCTTTTATTCTCTTAAAATTGTTTTTTAGTTACTTTACATGGTTACTTTTATGTAAGGCGGCGTCAATAACCCCGCACAGTATGCGGCGCCTTAAAACCTAAAATCAATCAATCAATACAATCCCTAGTTCTAGGGTAATTTCTCAAGATCTAGGGTAATTGCCAAACCAAAATTAACCTAACCTACCGGGGGGCTTAACCCAACCGATAAAATAACCTAACCAAAATATAACCTAAGCTAACCTAACCAAATAACCTAACCTACCTACCTAACCCTAACCAAATCTAACCTAACCTAACAAATCTAACCTTACCTACCCAAATATAACCTACCCTAACTAACCAAATCAACCTAACCTATAACAAATCTAACCTAAACCTCCTAGCGGGGGTTGGGGGGGGCGTTCTCGACACTCTCGGTCATCATTCTGTGACGATCGTTCAGGTTCACACGTCTTTTGGACTCAGAAGAAATCCAAAGAATTTTCCTACAATCTAGTACATTTTACAACACCCCTAACTCAAAACTATGTGGTGCGACGCATATTACGTACCCCAGCCAAATTGTCCCGCATTCCCCCAGGTCCCAGCTAGTTTGGGGTCAAAGGGGGAGTATGGGCAAAACACTAGAATTTTTACCTAATAAAGCTATTCTCATTAGAAAAAAACACCTATTGTAGGCCAGGAAAAATGTGTCGGTGTCTCTGAAAAACGAACGCGAAGTTCTCGTCCATTATAACCGAAAAGAAAAACACTATTAAGGACGGAAAGGGTCTCTAGAATTTTACTATTTTCTAATGTTCTTATGTAATATAACCTGTTGCTAAATGAGAAGGGTGACAGCTAGTCGTTCTTGCGGTGTGACTGCAGGACTCATGTGGTGTCTGTCTCGCGATGATAGGGCTCACTAGCCCAGAATCTCCCAAACTGGTCTCTGTCCAGTTGAAGAAATTTTGTAGCTTTCTTGGTCCTCCAGTGCCAGTTCTTGAAAGCAGGTCTGCTGTAACTACTACCTTCCTGACGTCGTAGTAAACCAGTCCCTCACACCATAGCTGTCGGACGTTTACGTACTTGTCGCTGTTCTCTTCTAGCAATCACCTCCTCCCTTTTTTCACAAGTACGTATGCACCTAAAGTTAAAACTTTAACAGCAAATCTACGCGCCTTCCGCTGTCTACGCTCCATCTTGTGATGTTATGGTTGGGTGAAAAGCGCGCAAAGGTTCGGCCAAACCGTGTGCTAGATGTGTTGTCAGTGTTCGACGAACAGGTCCAACCAAATGCTGTGTTTGGTTCGACGAACACAGTCCGACGAAACGCCTCGTGGATACCCGCTTAAAGCTGGTGTTACACACGATTACGTTTCGTGGGACTGTTTGGTCGAACTTCGAAGGTCATTTCACCGAACTTGTTCGATTGTAAAGATGGTGTTGTGAATTATACAAAAGTTGCACGTTTCGGTCAGAACATACCCTGGGGTCAAAATAAGTCATACTCTTTTTTAAGTTATAAACTTGTTAGACAATTTTATGTAAGCATTGAAATTAACACCATAATATAATACATTACAGGGAAATTAATACAGATCAGTCTATATTATATATGTGATTGATTTTCAGAAATATGAAGCTGATTTGATGTGCTACAACTTCGCCGTAGAATGATTACTAGTGAATATGAGATCTGAGAAGTATAACGGGGAGAGAATGCGAAATGGATGCGTGTGGTCTCCACTGAAATGAAAGGATGTGAAATGAATGTGAAAGGACAGGAAGGAGAATGGATGTTATTGCTGATGTGAGTGAGCCTCTCTAAGGTAGAGGTTTGGTCTGAGCTTCACACAGGCCCCCCACCAGGTCGACTTGAGGGAGCGGTTCACCAGCTTGACAATGATGGGGCCTGCTGCGTTGATCACTGGTGGCTCCAGGCGGTGCGCAACACTGATGTCCTGCTTCTTTGATGTTGATTATTTAACTGGTCTTTAATGGCAGACACCACCACCGCATGGAGTTTCGGCCATGGGTTTCGGAGGGCAGAGCGGGATCCACTCACTAACAGGGTGTCCCGCCATTCCGTATTGGTCCAATCGGTCTATGGATTTCAAGGTCACTCACTTTGGTTTTTAGTCCTTTCACTTCATCGTCTAAGGTGGATATTAGTGTGTCTTTCTTTGTTAATTCTTTTTTCAGTGCTTCAATTTCAGTCTTTAGTTCTTGGCTATCACAGTTTTAGGGATTTATAACCAATTTTTTACTTTCTTGTGGGAGGGACGCTATCATATCAGCCAGTTACTGCGTCGTCGGCATTTTCAGGCTCCAGGTTAGGAGGGTTAGAAGGGGAGGCAGGGGGTTTGCGTGGGGAAGGCGTGGCCTTGGAGGCGGACGTTGCGCTTGCCCTTGCCGCTTCGAGGCCCCTTCTCCGGCAGCTGAGACATGCTAATGGTCGTTAAGAATTAAAACCACTAATTGTTACCCACTTTGTCACTTGTTCTTTCTCACTTGCTTTAACTGTTAGTAGCACAAGGACTGGTAGGTGTACACTTTCTTGAATGTCAAGGGATATCACAGTGTCCAATTGCTGTCACTTAGTCACACCTAGCACAGCTGAATCCTCCAACACTAGTTAGCAGTGTGACTTGGGGGTGGTGTAGAGCGGGAGTAAGGAATAGGTCTTCACCAACCACACGATGGTGAGTGACATGATTGGACTGTGTGATTGACTGGTGAGACAAAGGGGACGGATGATTGAGACAGTGAAAGAGTTTGGAGAGAATGTGGTGTATGAGAAATAGACAATGAAACTGCAGGCTTGCATGTAGTTTGTTTTGTTTTGTTCAGTTTCCCTTTTGTGTTTTTTTCTTTATCTACAGGTAGCAGCTAGTTCAAAAGGCCTGGGCCTATGAAGAAAAGGCCACCTGTAATATCAAGATCCGGTTCAAAATGGACGAGGACTGCGCGGTCCGTTTTCTGAGGACACTGACTATATATGGTATATTTCACACTAGGACCGAAATTCCTTACATAATTGGGCGTGTGGTTTCTGTATACCTTAATTATTGGATTCTAGGAAACATTAAACTCTATGAGCTTCCGTCGCAATCATTACTTTTTGGAAGATAAAACCATGCTATTCATAGGGGAGGCGAGACAATCTAAGTGTTTACGTCCGCCTCACTCTTCTATCATGTGGACCGCATCGCCACTCGGTTCTTCACTTGCCGCGGACATTTTTAATGAGGATTGGCTTTAGTTAGGAGGTTAAAGCGTGGATTAGGTTCGGTTAGGTTAGTTTAAATTTTCAATATACTCATATACACTCCTTCCTATTAAGTACGTCTGTATATCTTCCGAACAGAGTGTTTGCGACGAAAGTTCATAGAGAAAATGGTTCTTAGAATTATTAAGGTTGACCAGAAACTCCAATTTGTGTAGGGAATTTGCGTCCTACTATAAAACATTACCCAAAAACCATTTAACTGGCCAAAAATTTGGTGCTATACAGATGGAGATATTTTTATTTTCCGGAAACTGTGGCGGGCGCGCCCGCCCGGCGCGCCCGCCCGCCACAGATTTACGGTGGCCACGGGTGACAGTGGCGGGCGGCGGGCCGCCCACCCGCCACTCGTTTTCGGCTCTGCCCTCCTGTGGGTGAAATCATTACCCTAACCGAACCTAACCACCGGGAGGGCTCCGTCCCTATGCGAACCCCCTGACGGGAATATAACTAACCTTACGGCGGACGTTCATAAGAACAAGAAAATAGGAAGCTAACAAGAGGCCGCGAGCCTACACGTAGGTAGTTACTGCCACCTAACACTACCTACATCCACCTTTCAATCCCATCCATGAACCTATCCAGCTCCTCTTTAAAGCTCCCTAATGAACTCCGCACTAACTACCGTCTACTGAGGACCTTCCAGTCATTCACACCCATTTGTGAACAGTTTTCCCTATTTCTTTTCTAAATCTACCGCTGTTCCAGCTTGAATCCGTATATGTTTGTTTACCCCTGGTTAAAAGCCGCAAAGAATTTTTTCTACCCAACCCTTATTAAATCCCTTATCCACTTAAAAAACTTGTATCAGATCGCCCTAATCTGCATCATCTCGAGTGAGTAGAGTAATTTTAAATAACTTCAATCTCCTCTCATAACTAAAGTTACGGCATCACCTTGTATCATTTGGTCATCCTTCTCTGCACTGTTTCTAACAACGCTATATCATCCTTGTACTAGTCGACGAAACGTCGTTTGTTCGACGAAACAGTCCGACGAAGCCTCGTGGATACCCGCTTAAATACTTATGCCGAAATGACCTGGACCCTTTGAAAGACCACTACCGAAAATAATCCCTTCCTTTTCCCCTATGACCCAACCTGTGAAGAACTAGTGATTAAAAAAAAAGAAAAACCCCATACTATTCCAGAAACACACCAAAATATAACAGAAAACTAAACTAAACTAACCTAACCTTACCTTGCGTGTCCGTGAGGAGAGGCTGCAAAATGTGCCCGGTGTAGCGCGCCAACTAGTACCCACCGTAATACGTATATAGTCCGTCAGGTGAACACCCATTTTTAGCCAACGGTACACTCAAGATGGCAAAGACTCATTGTATCATTGGAAAGCTATGGTATTCAGGAACTCATTTTTCCCTGGTAGCAGTCTGGATTTAGTAGCTTTCATATTTTATCGCCTATTGAACAGACCACCTATATGGCGAACAATCCCCATCCCAAATGCGGAAACCTGTAAGGGGTACATGCATGTCATGGTTCTACAGAGGTATGCCAAGTGCCATTTGTTTTGTTAGCTAAATATCGTTCATATATTAGTATGTAGTTTTGTAGTAACAGTTTGGTCAAATCAAAAGATTTTGTACTTTTTGAGCCAAATCTTAAAATCGAGATAATATACGCATTGCTATATCTTTGCCATCAGATAAGTTATTGATATTTATAAAGTATTGTTTTCAAATATCAATACCACCAATTCAGAACAGAGGATCGTATGTAGCCATTATTAGTCAGCATATAATTATGACTGTATAGTATAGGTGACCATGGTGACACATATATACCAAAAAATCAGATGCAAAAACTGACTGTATTCTAGTCAGATCTCACGATAAGCTGAGTTGAATCTTGAATGTTACAATTTAGTGAGGTTTGAATGAATGAACAAAACACATCTTTTAGTTGAACTATTTAATTGTTTCATTGCACTAGACACTTCAATCCACAGAAACAGTATTAAATGTACAAATAGTCTACGTAATGTTCTCAGTAATTCTTGTCATTTGCCTTTACTTTTAGAGTTATTCAAAGTCAAGTTCTTCCATTTCAACATCATCGTCCATCACTTGTGGGTCATCGTCTTCATCATCCTGTGGCTGGTTGTCACAGGCTGATGAAGACGATGACCCACAAGGATGGACGATGATGTTCGAAAGTGAAGAAACTTGACTTTGAATAACTCTAAAAGTAAAGCAAATGACAAGAATTACTGAGAACATTACGTAGACTATTTGTACATTTTAATACTGTTTCTGGATTGAAGTGTCTAGTGCAATGAAACAATTAAATATTCAACTAAAAGATGGTGTTTAGTTCATTCATTCAAACCTCCTAAATTGTAAGCATTCAAGATATCAACTCAGCTTATCGTGAGATCTGACTAGAATACAGTCAGTTTTTGCAATCTTATTTTGGTATATATGTGTCACCATGGTCACCTATACTATACAGTCATAATTATATGCTGACTAATAATGGCTACATACGATCCCTCTGTCTGAATATGGAGGTATTGAATATGAAAACAATACTTATAAATATCAATAACTTATCTGATTGCAAAGATATAGCAATGCGTATATTATCGGCATTTTAAGATTTTGGCTCAAAAAGTACAAAATCTTTTGATTTGACCAAACTTGTTACTACAAAACTACATACTAATATATGAACATAATTTAAGCTAAAAAAACAAATGGCACTTGGCATACCTCTGTAGAACCATGACATGCATGTACCCCTTACAGGTTTTACCGCATTTGGCGGGATTTGTTCGCCAATAGGTGGTCTGTTCAATAGGCGATAAAAATATGAAAGCTACTAAATCCAGACTGCTACCAGGGCAAAATGAGTTCCTGAATACCATAGCTTTCCAATGATACCAATGAGTCTTTGCCATCTTGAGTGTACCGGTTGGCTAAAAATGGGGGTTCACCTGACGGACTATATACGTATTACGGGTGGGTAGCTAGTTGGCGCGCTACACCGGGCACATTTTGCAGCCCTCCCTCACGGACAACAGCAAGGTAAGGTTATGGTTAGGTTTAGTTTAGTTTTCTGTTATATTTTGGTGTGTTCTGGAATAGTATGGGTTTTTCTTTTTTTTAATCACTAGTTCTTCACAGGTTGGGTCATGAGGGGAAAAAGAAAGGGATTATTTCGGTAGTGGTCTTTCAAAAGGGTCCAGGTCATTTCGGCCATAAGTAATTTAAGCGGGTATCACACGAGGCGTTTCGTCGGACTGTTTCGTCGAACCAAACGACGTTTCGTCGAACGTATTACAGGATGGATATAGCGTTGTTAGAAACAGTGCAGAGAAGGATGACCAAAATGATACAAGGGATGCGTAACTTTAGTTATGAGAGGAGATTGAAGTTATTAAAATTACACTCACTCGAGAGATGCAGAGTAAGGGGCGATCTGATACAAGTTTTTAAGTGGATAAAGGGATTTAATAAAGGGTGAGGTAGGAAAAATTCTTACGGCTTTTAACCAGGGTAGAACAAGAAGTAACGGATTCAAGCTGGAAAAGCGTAGATTTAGAAAAGAAATAGGGAAAAACTGGTTCACAAATAGGGTGGTGAATGACTGGAATGGTCTCAGTAGACAGGTAGTTAGTGCGGAGTCATTAGGGAGCTTTAAAGAGGAGCTGGATAGGTTCATGGATGGGGATGAAAGGTGGATGTAGGTAGTGTTAGGTGGCAGTAACTACCACGTGTAGGCCTCGCGGCCTCTTGTAGCTTCCTTATTTTCTTATGTTCTTATGAACGTCGCCGGTTAAGGTTAGGTTAATATTCCCGTCAGGGGGTCGAAGGGGACGGAGCCCCTCCCGGTAGGTTAGGTTCGGTTAGGGTAATAATTTCATCCCAGCAGGGCGTGGCAGAGCCGAAAATCGAGTGGCGGGTGGGCGGCCCGCCCGCCCGCCACTGTCACCCGTGGCCACCGAAATCTGTGGCGGGCGGGCGCGCCGGGCGGGCGCGCCCGCCACAGGTTTCCGGAAAATAAAAATATCTCCATCTGATAAAGCACCAAATTTTTGGCCAGGTAAATGTTGGGTAAATGTTTATAGTAGGACCGAAATTCCCTACACAAATGGGAGTTTCTGGTCACCTTAATAGATTCTAAGAAACATTTTCTCTATGAACTTTCGTCGCAAATCACTACTTTCGGAGATATAAGACGTACTTAATAGGAAGGAGTGTATATGAGATATGAAAATTAAACTAACCTAACCGAACCTAATCCCACGCTTTAACCTCCTAACTAAAGCCAAATCCTCATTAAAAAGTGTCCGCGGCAAGTGAAGAACCGAGGCGATGCAGGTCACATGAGTAAGAAGAGTGAGGCGGACGTAAACACTTAATTGTCTCGCCTCCCTATGAATAGCATGGTTTTATCTCCAAAAAGTAATGATTTGCGACGGAAGCTCATAGAGTTAATGTTTCCTAGAATCCAATAATTAAGGTATACAGAAACCACACGCCCAATTATGTAAGGAATTTCGGTCCTAGTGTGAAATAATACCATATATAGTCAGTGTCTCAGAAAAGGACCGCGCAGTCCTCGTCCATTTTACCGGATCTTGATATTACAGGTGGCCTTTTCTTCATAGGCCAGGCCTTTGAACTAGCTGCTCCTGTAGAAAAAAGAAAAAAAACACAAAAGGGAAACTGAACAAAACAAAACAAAACTACATGCAAGCCTGCAGTTCTATTGTCTATTTCTCATACACCACATTCTCTCCAAACTCTTTCACTGTCTCAATCATCCGTCCCCTTGTCTCACCAGTCATCACACAGTCCAATCATTTCACTCACCAGTCGTTGTGTGGTGAAGACCTATTCCTTACTCCCGCTCTACACCCCAGCCCAATCACACTGACTAACTAGTGTTGGAGGATTCAGCTGTGCTAGGTGTGACTAAGTGACAGCAATTGGACACTGTGAATATCCCTTGACATTCAAGAAAGTGTACACCTACCAGTCTGTGCTACTAACAGTTAAAGCAAGTGAGAAAGAACAAGTGACAAAGTGGTACAATTAGTGGTTTAATTCTTAACGACCATTAGCATGTCTCAGGCTGCCGGGAGAAGGGGCCTCGAAGCGGCAAGGGACAAGCAGCAGACGTCCGCCTCCAAGGCCACGCCTCCCCCACGCAAACCCCCTGCCTCCCCTTCTAACCCTCCTAACCTGGAGCCTGAAAATGCCGACGACGCAGTAATGGCTGATATGATAGCGTCCCTCCCACAAGAAAGTAAAAAATTGGTTATAATCCTAAAACATGTGATAGCCAAAGAACTAAAGACTGAAATTGAAGCACTGAAAAAAGAATTAACAAAGAAAGACACACTAATATCCACCTTAGACGATGAAGTGAAAGGACTAAAAACCAAAGTGAGTGACCTTGAAATCCACATAGACCGATTGGACCAATACGGAAGGCGGGACACCCTGTTAGTGAGTGGTCCCGCTCTGCCCGCCGAAACCCATGCCGAAAACTCCATGCAGGTGGTGGTGTCTGCCATTAAAGACCAGTTAAAAATCAACATCAAAGAAGAGGACATCAGTGTTGCGCACCGCCTGGGAGCCACCAGTGATCAACGCAGCAGGCCCATCATTGTCAAGCTGGTGAACCGCTCCCTCAAGTACGACCTGGTGGGGGCCTGTGTGAAGCTCAGACCAAACCTCTACCTTAATGAGAGTCTCACTCCAATCAGCAATAACATCCATTCTCTTCCTGTCCTTTCAACATTCATTTCACATCCCATTTCAGTGAGAACCACACGCATCATTTCCATTCTCTCCCCGTTATACTTCTCAGATCTCATATTCTACTAGTAATCATTCTACCGCAAATTGTACACATCAAATCAGCTTCATATTTCTGAAAATCAATCACATATATAATATAGACTGATCTGTATTAATTTCCCTGTAATGTATTATATTATGGTGTTAATTTCAATGCTTAATAAAATTGCTAACAAGATTTATAACTTACAGAAAGAGTATAGACTTATTTTGACCCCAGGGTATGTTCGACGAAACGTGCAACATTTTGTATAATTTCACAAAACCATTTCATCGAACAAGTTCGGTGAAATGACCTTCGAAGTTCGACCAAACAGTCCGACGAAACGTATCGTGTGATAACAACCAGCTTTAAGCGGGTATCACACGAGGCGTTTCGTCGGACTGTTTCGTCGAACCAAACAAGCATTTGGTTGGACCTGTTCGTCGAACACTGACAACACATCTAGCACACGGTTGGCCGAACCTTTGGCGCGCTTTCACCCAACCATAACATCAACAAGATGGAGCGTAGACAGCGGAAGGCGCGTAGATTTGCTGTTAAAGTTTTAACTTTAGGTGCATACGTACTTGTGAAGAAAAGGGAGGAGGTGATTGCTAGAAGAGAACAGCGACAAGTACGTAAACGTCGACAGCTATGGGTGAGGGACTGGTTACTACGACGTCAGGAAGGTAGTCAGTACAGAGACCTGCTTCAAGAACTGGCACTGGAGGACCAAGAAAGCTACAAAAATTTCTTCAGACTGGACAGAGACCAGTTTAGGGAGATTCTGGAGCTAGTGAGCCCTATCATCGCGAGACAGGACACCAACATGAGGCCTGCAGTCACACCGCAAGAACGACTAGCTGTCACCCTTCGTCATTTAGCAACAGGTTAGTATTACATAAGAACATTAGAAAATAGTAAAATTCTAGAGACCTTTCCCGTCCTTAATAGTGTTTTCTTTTCGGTTATAATGGACGAGAACTTCGCGTTCGTTTTCAGAGACACCGACACATTTTTCCTGGCCTACAATAGGTGTTTTTTCTAATGGAGATAGCTTTATTAGGTATAATTCTAGTGTTTGCCCATACTCCCCCTTTGACCCCAAACTAGCATGGGGACCTGGGGGAATGCGGGACATTTGGCTGGGGTACGTAATATGCGTCGCAACCACATAGTTTTTGAGTTAGGGGTGTTGTAAAAATGTACTAGATGTAGGGAAAATTCTTTGGATTTCTTCTGAGTCCAAAGACGTGTGAACCTGACGATCGTCACAGAATGATGACCGAAGTGTCGAGAACCCCCCCAACCCCCCGCTAGGAGGTTAGGTTAGATTTGTTTAGGTTAGGTTAGATTTGGTTAGGTTAGGGTAGGTTATATTTGGGTAGGTAAGGTTAGATTTGGTTAGGTTAGGTTAGATTTGGTTAGGTTAGGTTAGGTTAGGTTAGGTTAGATTTGGTTAGGTTAGCTTAGGTTATATTTGGTTAGGTTAGTTTATCGGTGGGTTAAGCCCCCCGGTAGGTTAGGTTAATTTTGGTTTGGCAAATTACCCTAGATCTTGAGAAATTACCCTAGAACTAGGGATTGATTGATTGATTGATTTTAGTTTTAAGGCGCCGCAACTGCGGGGTTATTGACGCCTGCTTACAAAAGGTACATGTAAAGTAAAACTAAAAAACAAATTTTAAGATAGAATAAAAATATTTAAAATAACGAAATACATAAAAGAATAAGAGTACATTAAAAACAATAATAAGTTAATATTAAAAACATCATAACTTTTTGAGAAGGCCAGCCTTCTCAATAAATGTATGGACTTCGTGTCCCGGAGAGAAACACCTCTCTCCCAATGCCAGGGAGAGACGGTAAGCACCGTCCGACCCGCGACACCGGGACAAAAATTGTACACGTAGGTCGCCAAGACTGGGACACTCGACCAGCAAGTGCCGCACAGTTAAGGGGACCAAACAATCATCACAGTAAGGAGGGTGGCCCCCCTCCATGAGGAACCCATGAGTATATAGAGTGTGACCAATACGCAATCGTGCCAAGGCAGTCTCCCATCTCCGGGAGAGACCGCAGTAGCTCCAGTCCTCGATACTTTGGCGGATGGTGCGCAGTTTATTTTGCCCTATAGTAATCCAACGTTCCTGCCAACTGTTGTGAACTGATCTATGGATTGCCGAGCGCAGGTCCGTAGCCGGCACTGCAAAATGTGATAGAGCTGGTCTTCTAGCTGCAGCTTTTGCCAAGGCATCAGCTTCCTCATTACCGGCAACACCTACATGTGCCGGTACCCAACAAAAGCTGACCGTCCGGCCTCGCCTCTTGAGCAGATAAAGCCATTCCAGGATGGCATTAACCAGCGGATGGGGAGAGTTAAAATTACATAGTGATTGAAGAGCACTACAAGAATCACTAAAAATTGTAAAAGAAACATCCGGAAGGGTAAAAATAAGCATGAGAGCATATAAAATAGCACTTATTTCAGCCGTAAAAACAGATGAAACACTTGGAAGGCTGACGCCTTTGTTAAACGATGGGAATAGAACTAGGGAAATGACTCTAGATCTAGGGTTTAAATAAACTCCAAAATTACGTGTTTCCGACGCATTATTTGCTCCCCACCCAAAAACCCCGCATTCCCCCAGGTCCCCAAGCTTGTTGGGGGAAGGGGAAGAGTATGGGCAAACACTAGAATTTTACCCTTTATTTTCCAGAAACCCATTAAAAATATATATTTATAAATATTTCATCACCAAATTTTATGCATGGTTAAGGTTAGGTTAGGTATACTTAGTGGTTAAGGTTAGTTAGGTTAGGTTTCATTAAAACCTATAAGGTTTTGTTAAGTATACCTAGTGATTAAGGTTAGGTCAGGTTTCATTTAAACCTATAAGGTTAGGTTAGATATACTTTGTGGTTAAGGTTAGGTTAGTGTTCATTAAAACCTATAAGTTTAGGTTTGGTATGTTCTATTCAATTACTTCCCTGTTATCTGAGACCCTGACTAATTTCTCCCGGCCAAAGTGCTTTTTAGTGCTTTTTCTGATGGAGATACAGTGTTTTTAATGAAAACTGCGACCATAAAATTCGGTGATGAATTATTATTATTATTATTTTTTTTTTTTAATATGGGTCTCCGGAAAATAAAACTATTTCCATTAGATAAAACACCTATTGTAGGCCAGGTAAAATTAGTCGGTGTCTCTGAAAACGAACGCGAAGTCCTCGTCCATTATTACCTTATTTTCTCCAGACCTTCACAGATCCCTTCAGATACCTCTATAACGCAATTATAAAGTGGGGGAGAGATGCTCCCTTCAAACACCCCTCCACCATATATTACCCCCGCCCTGGACCCCAAAAAATAATATTACTAACCTAACCTCACTGTAACCTAACCTAACCTTACCAATAACCTCCTAGCGAGACCAATGGGCGAGAAAGAACTAACATTTTACAAGGTAAGGTGGGTTTTTGAGGTTAGGTTAGTAATTTTTTTCTTTTCTTTTTATCTCCCACATGATAAATACGTTTTAGAGGTATCTGAAGGGATCTGTGAAGCTCTGGAGAAGAACGAAAAATCCACTAATAAGGGCGGGATATTCCGTCGCAAATCACTACTTTCGGAGATACAAGATGTTTTTAATAGGAAGGAGTGTGTATAAGAGATATGAAAATTACCACCTAACCCCACCTTTTGACTCACTAACCTAACCTAATCAAACTTAACCCCACGTTTTAACCTCCTGACTAAAGCCAAATTTGCATAAAAAGTGCCCGCGGCAAGGGTAAAATCAAGACGATGTAGGTCACAAGTCGAAGAAAAGTGAGGCGCACGTAAACACTTTTCTCTATCCTCCCTATAAACAACACATCACATCTACAAACGTAATGATTTGCGACGGAAGCTCATAGAGAGAATGTTTCCTAGAATTCAGTAAGGTAAACAAAAAATCTACTCCCAATTGTGTAGGCAATTCTGATCTTAGTGTAAAATAATACCCAAGAGGTCGTGAAACCTACGCGTGATAATGGTAACAGGTCACTATGGCCCACAGCTTTTCTGGCCCTAGTCATTCCGGACCCCAACTCTAGTCATTCCGGTAGCTGACTAGCTAGCCGGCCCGGATAGCTACCCTGCCGCTTATTTATCCTAAATTACTCTACAAAACTTAACCCAAACCTATCCTAAGCCTAACTGACCTAAATCAAATATAAACCAAGCCTTAACTTAACCTAAATTTAATCTAAACATTACCTATTACCATATACAAATAAGTGCCTCCCACCCCAGTCATTCCGGCACTGCACCTTCGAAACTTTGATGTAGTATTGCTAAGACTGAACATATGTAATGAATATGAACCCTGTTTAATTTCTAGTCTTGAAACATGAAATTAATTTCGAAGCAATACCATGTAACAACTAAATTGTGACAATACTGCCTTTCCTTATATATATATATATATATATATATATATATATAATATATATATATATATATATATATACTGTATATAATTTTATATATATATATATATATATATATATATATATATATATATATATATATATATGATATATATATATATATATATATATATATATATATATATATATATATATATATATATAACATGACTGTATCTGGATTTAAGTATTTTTCACCTTTCTTCTGTTTCTATAGGGCAGAACGAGTGTGACAGTAACAATGAAATGTTGTGCAAACATTAAATTTTTCATATGTTAGGATTAGTTTGATGGTTTGATGCGGTTATTATTTGATGCTTTTGCAAATGGAGAGTTTTATCCAGTCAAAACGTCTAAAAATTGTATTTTCAAATATTTGTCATCACTTTCTCGAATTGCAAATTCGCGTGAATGATTTGGGTGCGAGGGCCGGAATGACTAGGGCGGGAGGCCAGAATAACTAGGGTTGGGGGCCGGATAGACTTGCTAGGTTGAAATGCAATTTTATAACAGTACTGTATAATATGTGGTTAGGTTATTTCTATTATTTCTGTATTTTATTTATTTTGTTGCGTTAGGAAATCTAGGTATTTTGATTTTGAATTTTAATGTTGCACTGACCTTTGCAAGGGAATCTCAGACATCTTTGAGCTACCAGTTCAGAGTCAGCCAGAACCTCATTTCCTCGATCATCCCTACCGTCTGCGAGGCTATATACGAAGTTCTTCAGCCTGGCTACGTGATATGTCCAACCACTGCGGAGGGATGGAGGAAAGCTGCTGTTGATTTCTTCACTCTCTGGAATTATCCTCTGTGTCTTGGTGCTCTTGACGGAAAAAGAGTTCTAGTTCAAAAACCTGCTAACACTGGCTCAGATTTCTACGATTACAAGGGGAATTGTAGTATCATTTTGATGGCATTAGTCGATGCCCATTACAAGTTCTTGTACATCGACGTGGGAACAAATGGATGGGCCAGTGATGGTGGTGTATATGATAAATGTTCTTTAAATACAGCTCTGCAGCAAAATTTACTGGACATCCCACCACCTGAAAAGCTCCCTCATTCACATAGATTAGCTCCCTATGTGGTTGTAGGAGATGATGCGTTTCCGCTAAGAAGTCATCTCATGAAACCGTATCCTGGCAATGACCTATCTGTAGAGAAAACTGTTCATAACTACAGGTTATCAAGAGCTAGAAGGGTATCTGAAAATGCTTTTGGAATCTTAGTTAGTAGATTCCAGATTTTCAGGCAACCGATTAGGACATCTCCCAAATCTATCAACAAAATAGTTCAAGCCTTGCACAACTATCTACGGGTAAAAAGGCAGCCATTACCTTTAAATTTGCTTGACAGGGAGGATAGGCAAACTAAAGGCGTTTTCTGCGGGGATCCTGATTGCAACCGAAAAAATTTCGGTTGCTCAAATTTCGATCCCTGTTCAACCATCCAGGGAAGATGATTGGCCCGACCCGCAAACATTTGTTGTTGTTGTTGTGACCGTTTGCAACCGAAAATTTTCCGGTTGCAACCAAAAATCCCCCGCAGAAAACGCCTTAACAGAATTGTGCGAGGACGGTGGCGTAATGATGCTAGTGATGCCATGCAAAATTTAAATGCTTTGCGCCATAGACCACCACGAGATGGCCTTGCAGTGAGGGACCTGTTTTCTGAGTATTTCAGTAATGAAGGCCAAGTACCATGGCAAAATGAAATGGCACTTCTCCACTAAATGTAGTCTGGGTATGACAATGGGTTGTCGGTGCTACTATAGCATGCGGTCTTCCTCGGAGTCTGTAGTCTACCTTACTGTAATGTGCGGTCTACCAAGACCCAACCTGACCTGACACCCTTACTAAACCTTATAAAATGGGGCTCAACGAAGTACCTAATATCTAAGTATCCTCCTAAAGAAAATTTAAGGCATTGACAGTGAGTTGTTTCATTATAGTTGTCAATAGTTTTATTATGGATGTGATATGAAGTATTTGTCATTAACAGTAAGATAACATTTATCCTCGTTTATCTGATATGAAGAAAATTATATGCAGTGTATGCCAATACTACATACGGGCTAATATTCAAATTAATTATTAAGTTTTGTTTATATCTTCATATATTAATAATTTACAACAGAATTGGCATACACTGCATAATAACAGTGCATATAGACGAGGATGAATGTTATCCTATGTTAATGACACATACTTCGTATCACATCCATAACAAAACTATATAGGCTACATGTGGAATATTACATTTAGATTAAATGACATTTACGTTGTATATTCTTTAACGTTTGACTTTCTATGTCATTATTTTTACAGATGCAACAAATAAATCATCTACAGCTTTTCTTAGAACTTTCCAGCAAAAGTGATCCAGGTGTGATTGAAACAGCTCACTGTCAATGCCTTTCATTTTCTTTAGAAGGAGGATACTGAAACATTAGGTACTTCGTTAATCCCCATTGTATAAGGTTTAGTAGGGTCCTGGTTGTCGGGTCAGGTGGGGTCTTGGTAGACATCATATTACAGTACGGTAGACTACAGACCCCGAGGAAGACCGCATGCTATAGTAGCACCCTATTTTGTTTATGATTATTAACGAATTACTAACTACATTTTGTTTTCCTAGAATACTCTGCTGTATAATTGACAATATTATATAGCAATAGTAAGCTACAACCAGAAGTGATACGCAGCACTCAAGGTTTTCTGTGGTATAAACAAATAAAGTATTCTAACGGTTTTCAATCTATAATAATATAAGCGAAAGTGTGTCTGTCTGTCTGTCTGTATGTGTGTGTGGTATAGGTTCCGCCCCCTGTGGCGCAATCACCTCATATGGCATATTTTTGGAACCAAGTTGACCAGGGGAAGGTTTTAAGCCCACTTATGAGATGATCCGATCACTTTTTTTTTTTTTTTAATTATTTCTAGCAGCCTATTAGCGAGAATTGTGAAAAAAAAGGGTTGCGAGAATTGAGGAAACCTTGATGTAGGGTGATGGGTAATGGGTGAGTGAATGGTGGGGTGATGGGTAATGGGTGTGGGGTGATGGGTGAGTGAATGGGTGGGGGTGATGGGTGAGGGAATAGGTGGGGGGTGATGGGTAATGGGTGAGTGAATGGGTGTGTGGTGATGGGTAATGGGTGAGTGAATGGATGGGGGGTGATGGGTAATGGGTGGGGGGAATACATACATTTCTACATCCATCATTTCAGGAAAGTTAGAAGGGGCTATCTGGAGAGTCCGTGTTTGGTGGGCCGGCCCACCAATAGCCCTCCGCAGGAGCTAGCCAAAAAGTCCGCCCGGAGGGCGGCTTTGCGGCTAGTATACTTATATAACCCTTAGCCATCTTAAAATTGCTATAATAATTCAGAATGATGTTTATTCCATAAGTATGATACTCTTTATTGTCATGTTACCTTTGCAAAATGCTTAGTGATCGATGATGGTCGTAAGTAATTAGGTTGATGTCTGATTGCGGTAGGTGTGACTGGCGCATAAGCTGTGTGAAGTAGAGCATTATCAAAACCCAACTAGAATTGTCTCTGACTTGTAAATGCAAGTATGAAATAAAAACTTTATGCTAAATATTAAACTAGTGAGTTTCATACTGATGGAATAGCGATATATATATATATATATATATATATATATATATATATATATATATATATATATATATATATATATATATATATAATATTCACAAATGACGGGTAAATGGTTAAAAAAAGTATTTTTTATAGTGTACTTCATGTTGGGTGAGTGCTAAAGTTTACACTTAAAAGTAAATTAAAGCTTCAAATATATGAACATAAGAAAATAAGGCCGCGAGGCCGGTAGTTCCTGTAAAAAAATAATAACTGTATTGTACATTTCCCCCCTTTTTGGCATTAAATAGATTAAATCTCTCTCTCTCCGACATAATTTATCTGACACCAAAGTTATTTTACAGTTATAGTTTTCAATACTAACTCATAAGCCCTTCCTGAACCTATCCTTATATTTCAACATAAATTTTTCTCTTCGTGTAGCCAGTAATTTCTAGCATCTATTTTTATGTATCTTTCATTTTCTCTTAAATCATCAATTTCTGGCATTTCTATTCTCCCGCATAAAATAGTTTCCTCTATTTCCCAGTCATGAAAATATTTACGCAATAAATTCCTATCTACTTTCTACACATTATTATATTTATCTCAATCATTTCACATGTAACAGATTTCTTCTTCTCCAGATTTGGAAAACTACTATTTCTGTATTTTCTATCCACTTTGAATGAGCATGAAATTATTATTTATTTCAATTTTTTTTCTCCTTTTCCATTTCTCCTCCTTTCTCCTGTTTTTTATATCTTCTAAATTTCTTAAGTACATAATGAAATAAGGAAGCTACAAGAGGACGTGAGACCTACACGAAGTAGTTCCTGTAAAATTCCTGTTCCTGATCCTAAATATTCTAATACTATAAATTTTCCAATTGATCATTTTTCTAGCACACCCAAAAACCTTTCAATTCAGTTCCGGTTTTTCAGACAGACATTTCCCTTTCCCTTTTCTTTCAACATATTGCCTAAGACTGATTAAAAAATGACAATGCTAACAAATATTATAACCACAATTGTTCTTTATAACTTGTACAATATTGCAGGCTTTTCTATAATTCATTTTCTGTTAAATTTTTCGCTATACCTACTTATCATACACAAACACACTATATTGTTTAATAACCCACTTCCTATAATTGTTATAAAGTCTTTTTAAGGTGTGTTGACTAGCTATTGTCTTTCATATTTTCATTCTTAGTTTAAAATTAACTTAATTCTTACTTTTTATTTTCTCTTTCAGTTTCCTCACAAGTTTTCATTCAAATTTCACTTTTTCTTTTTCTTTTTTTCCATTTTCGCAGATGTTTACAATAAAGTTTCAAATTCTATTATCTCATTCATTTTTCTTGTCTCAATTATACTAATCAATCAATCATTGGGGGCATACACCGCCTTTGCCTCCTCGTGCAGCGCCTAGAGAGCTATCACCAGGACCTCCAGCGATTCAGCTAAGATTACTGCATCATCGGCAAAAACAAGATCAGTGATCTTGGTGTTGCCGAGAGATGCTCCACAATCACTTTGACCTACAACTTTGCCCAATACCCAGTCCATACAAGTGTTGAAAAGTGATCGGGCAAGGACGCACCCTTGCCTCACTCCTGTATTAACAGGAAAGAAGCTGGATTCACCTCCCCCACACTTCACAGCACTCTCAGTCTCAGAGTACAGACCAGTCATCAAACTAATAGTCTTTGCAGGAATCCCGCGAAGTTGTAGAAGTTCCCAGAGTGACTCACGATGCACTGAGTCAAACGCCTTCTTGAGATCAACATAGCCTGGCAGCACGACTCTCCTCGATTTTCTCCAGCGTCTCCGTCGAGACAAAACCACGCCTTGACCTACGGCGCTCCCCAATACACTCCTTGGCAGCCTGGAGAGTTTCACGTTTGAAGGTATCCCACAGTTATACAGGGTCCTCGAGGGCACCGAGCACATCAAACCGATTTGAGACTGCCACCGCATACTCATGGGCACATGTCGCGGTAAGGGAGGCGGTAGCAGAGTGGTTAGCGTCTCCGTCTGGCGTTCTCGGTGACCCGAGTTCGATCCCCGACGATAACCAAAACCTTTCTGTACCGTCGAGTGACCTAAGAACACCCACATGCCCTGCCCACTAACTCTGCCTTCGATTGCGAGTGCATCGGAGGACACAGGGGGGAGTCATGAACCTCTAATCACAGGCGTCACTATAAAAATCCTGCCTGCCCCACCACGGGCGAGGGTCAACCATCACAGCAGCCCCCAAGGGAACCTCCAGAGCCTACCATCCGAGCCCTGGGTGGACCACTGCCTACAGGCGCTATACGCACAGATGTAAAAAGAAAAAGAAAAGAAAAGTCAAAGTCCTTCAGTTTCTCAGGATGAAACAGTATGGTTACCTCTTGAGATTCTTCTGAATTTGACATGAAGCTCAAGTGTAGCAACAACAAGTCTGTGTTGAATCTTAGCTGAATCGCTGGAGGTCCTGGTGATAGCTCTCTAGGCGCTGCACGAGGAGGCAAAGCCGGTGTATGCCCCCACAAAGAACTCAGCACTCCGGTAAACCCTGCAGTTCTGGAGGATCCTCCTACAAGTACTAATGAGGACGTGGTCGATCTCCTTAGCTACCCCTCCGGCATTACTATACCATGTCCAGCGGTGCAGCTCTGGTCTCTGATACCAAGAGCCTGCAGTTCTCAACCTTGCTTTATGCAAGAGATGCATTGCAGTGTTGTGTTAATAATGTTATAAAAACAGATGGCAGCATAGAGTCTATATGGGTAGAGGTTACGGAGGGAACTGAGAAAATGGTTTTGGGTGTAGTGTATAGGCCTCCAAACTTATGTAAAGAGGATTCAGCTCCTATATGGGAAGAAATAAACAAGGCCTGCAGATATAATCGACTATGCGTGGTGGGAGATTTTAATCTTAGGAATATAGACTGGGATTTAATCATAGGTGACAGCGACGCAGATGAATTGTTAAATATAATCCAGGATAACTTTCTAAGTCAAGCAATCAAGGAGCCTACTAGAGGAGATAATATTCTAGATCTATTGCTGACAAATAGAGACGATTTAGTTACAAATGTGGAGGTCGGTGGGAATTCATATAATAGCGACCATTATGAGATCAAATTTAGCTTAAAATGGGAAGTTGGAAAATCAAGCGGCAATAAGCATCGAATACCTAATTTCAGATAGGCCAATTATGCAGGATTAAGAAGACACCTGGAGGTTATTAATAAGAGGTGTGGGATGTGGGGGAAGAAATTTTCCCAGCATAAGGACAGGGTAATGACAGCTGTTAAGGCCAATTATGAAGGATTAGGAAGGCATCTGGATGTAATTAGCGCGGTTACATATGGAAGTGAGGTCGAGGCTGTGGAGGTAATTAGAGCGGTTAGACAGGGAAGTGAGGTCGGGGCTGAGGAGGTAATTAGAGAGGTTAGAAATGGAAGTGAGGTCGGGGCCGAGGAGGATTATACCTCATTTGTAAGGAATATAATTGACGGACAGAAAAGAAATATTCCTTATAGGGAAATAAGGTCCAGAAAGAGTGATCCAAAATGGATGACCACCAATTTAAAACACATTGGAGTAAAAAGAAACATTCATTTAAGGTTCAAGGCAGGATTGTTAAACAAAGAACAGTATAACGTGATGGCAAGGACAGTGAAGAAATTAACTCTAGTTGCTAAGAACAATTATGAGATTAAAGTAGGACAGGCGAAAAGGGACCCAACGGGGTTCTATCAGGTATATAAAACAAAGACAAGGGAATTACTTGGGCCATTAAGGTCAGGACAGGGTGAGGTCTTAAATACGGATGAGGATATGTGTAAGAGTCTAGATGATTATTTGTTAAGTGTTTTTACGGAGGAGGATACACAGACGATACCTGATAGTGAACAGATGTTCAAAGGAAGCGATGAGGAGAAACTCAAAGATATTGTGATAACTAGGGAAATGGTGGAAGAGGGTATAGATAAATTGAAAATTTTTTAAATCGCCAGTACCAGATGAAGTGTATCCCAGGGTATTAAAGGAATGCAAGGAAGTTGTTAGTGAGTCGTTAGTGCACATTTTTAGGAAATCGGTTGAGATAGGCGATGTGCCATTATTGTGGAGGAAAGGAAATGTTGTTCCCATATTTAATTAAGAAGGGAGACAGAGGACTAAAGTCAAATTATCGACCCGTAAGTTTAACATCAGTGGTGGGTAAATTATTGGAATCTATTATTGCAAAAAACATTAGAGAGCACTTAGATAAACATAGTTTGATCAATGATTCACAACATGGATTCACCAAGGGTAGGTCATGTCTCACCAATTTATTGAGTTTTTATAGGAAAGTTTATGAGACGGCAGATAATGATAAGGATTATGATATAATATATCTGGACTTTAGTAAGGCATTTGACAAAGTACCACACGAGCGATTCTTAAATAAGGTTAGGGCTCATGGAATAGATGGGAAGGTTCTTCATTGGATCAGAGCTTGGCTAAGTAATAGGCAACAAAGGGTTACAATTAATGGTTCTAAATCTGAATGGGGACTGGTGACAAGTGGAGTTCCACAAGGGTCTGTTTTGGGTTCATTACTATTTTTGATTTACATCAACGACTTGGATAGTGGGATTAGCAGTGCTATCAGCAAGTTTGCTGATGATACTAAGTTAGGTAGGATTATTGGATCACAGTCTGATGTAAACATATTGCAGGGAGACTTAGATAAACTTAACGAGTGGGCAGTCAGATGGCAGATGGAATTTAATATTGATAAATGCAGCGTTATGAATGTTGGTAGAAAAAACCATGGTAATAGATACACTATAAGCAATGTATCGCTGAAAAGATCAGAAGGTGAAAAAGATCTTGGAGTGAGGGTGAGCCCAGACCTCCGACCTAGGAAACAATGTACTGAGGCCAGAAATAGAGCTAATAGAATAATAGGATTCATTACCATAAGTGTTAAAAGTAGAAGTGCGGAAGTTATTCTAAAGCTTTATCTGGCTCTAGTCAGGCTTCACCTAGACTATGCGGTTCAGTTTTGGTCTCCATATTACAGGATGGATATAGCCTTGTTAGAAACAGTGCAGAGAAGGATGACCAAAATGATACAAGGGATGCGTAACCTTAGTTATGAGAGGAGATTGAAGTTATTAAAATAACACTCACTCGAGAGACACAGAGTAAGGGGCGATCTGATAGAAGTTTTTAAGTGGATAAAGGGATTTAATAAAGGAGAGGTAGGAAAAGTTCTTACAGCTTTTAACCAGGGTAGAACAAGAAGTAACGGATTCAAGCTGGAAAAGCGTAGATTTAGAAAGGAAATAGGGAAAAACTGGTTCACAAATAGGGTGGTGAATGAATGGAATGGTCTCAGTAGACAGGTAGTTAGTGCGGAGTCATTAGGGAGCTTTAAAGAGGAGCTGGATAGGTTCATGGATGGGGATGAAAGGTGGATGTAGGTAGTGTTAGGTGACAGGAACTACCACGTGTAGGCCTCGCGGCCTCTTGTAGCTTCCTTATTTTCTTATGTTTTGGACCTCGCAAAATTCAGAAGCAGAGAACTGTTAATGTTTCTGGTACCGGAGCCATGGGGACCAACACATAACTCGTAGCCATCTCTCACAGTGCCAGTACTGTAGTAGTAGCATTGAAGTCGCCCTAGAGAATGAGTGTGTCCCGAGGAGGGAGGAGGCAATTAACAATTGTTATTAGTATAATAACATTTGTTAATTGCGTTAAAGTGGTCTATGCTGTTGCAAACATGAGCCACTAATTGACAATGTAAATGGCTAGGCACATCAATCATTAAGTGTGCAAACATGTTGGCAGCAGTTTCAGCGAAGGTTTAAGGTGTATCGTTACCATTAGCAATTTCCACTGCAGTTTGCATAAGGCTGAAGACGTCACTGCTTGATGGAAGGTCTTTGTCCTGCGTTGCTTGTTCTTTCCGTTTTTTGTTGGACTTTTTCAGTGAGCTGGTGGCAATGCTTCCTGGGGGGATGAGAGGGATTGATGATGGTGGGCTGGGAATTTCTTCGATTTCATACGTTGGTACGCCATTACTGTCTGCAGTAATCTCAGCTACACACAGGTTATCTGGCTCCTCAGGTTTGATATGTTGGATATGTAAGGTATTTTAACACTCGAGCATTAAAATCAGAATTCCCCTATTGTGTTTGTGCGCTTCATAATCTAGCACTAAAGGAAACCAACCTAATCAATATTGTATCAATGCAATTTGCTTAAAGGTAGGAATGCATATACACAATAAGGACTAACGGCCATATGCTTTAACAAATTATAGACCCTGTCGAAGTGTAACGCCTTTAAATTTTTGCCATGACAGCCACTGAACACTTCACACTTCTCTCTTCTGTCGTTCTGAGGTTATTCTGAAGGGGATGCTGAAGGGGGAACTGCAGCCTTCATGACTAGAGGAGATTGTCACTGTTCATGGAGGCTGGAGCTAATGTAATGTTCCATGGGCATACCTGACAAGACCGACAGAGCGCTACACTACCCTGGGCCCTGTTTTATCCTTTATGAATCCCGTCAGAAGAATAGTTTCACAGACGCACTGACAAGGTAACAATCACAATTCGGGGAATACATTTTATTTCCCATCATTATTTAAACTGATCTTGGTTCTATTTCCTTAATGTAAAAAGTAGGGCTATACAGGTTCAACTATTTCTTCAATCAGGCATTCCATAGCAAATGCTATACACTGAGAAATATAAATACCCAGCTCTGAAAATGGTCAGATATCTGATTAAAATATTGAGTGCAAAAATGTATAACCCATACACAGTAAAATATATGGCTGCAATTGTACCATACCTCCTCTCTCTGGTTATGATCCTGCGTTGGAGTAGACACATGCTTGCCCTCAGCAGATATGGCTGGCTTGGACAGTGCAGATTTAATTTTAGCATCCAAATTTGAAGAGCTTGCGCTCATGGTCACCGATTTTTGTAGGAATAATAACTGATCAAACAAAGCCCATTTGGGATGCACGTCTGCAGTTCCGCTCCCACTCTTTAGTTGCCTCACTTTGCTGAGTTCCCTCCGGAAGATACTCTTCAGGGACCCAAACTTGGCCAAAACATTATCTGTAACGAGAGAAGTTTATATAGTGCTTGATTTCGAAATAAGTAATAGTTTAAAAGTCATCAGGTTAGGTTAAGTAAAATATTAAGCTTTGTGTTCTCAAGTTTAAATCATGCACTTAATCCCGGGGAGCATAATATCTTCCTATACTAACTAACTCTTGGCAGAATACATCAAGTTGCCCAAGCCATGAGTCTTGTGGGCTGCCTCCATGCCGGTTTGTCACTCACAAAAACAACCCGATACGTAGGGTAGGCTTCTGCGAAGCGTGCCACATGCCCATATAGCCTGAGTTTATAACTTGAGGTATAACAGATATACGTCCAACTTGGGCCTTTGCCAACTCGGTTCATCTTGAATCACCAACTGGCCCCCCTGTTTTGCCAATTCGGACCATTTTGGATAAAAAAAAAAACACTCGGCCAATCTGACCGTCAGGGAAGGTTAGGTTAAAAACCCCGTTCACACTGTGTCAATTTTGGGCCACGACTCTAGGGTACACGAGGTCTTGGCTATTGATGTGAAATGGTCGCGCGTGGTCTGTCGGCTCGGAAATATCGGCTAACACCTCGTCGGGATGTTGGCGGGTTTCTACATGCCGACAAGTTAGTAGCATTTCTCAAGACTAAATATTTGTAGACGCCCACTATACGCTAACCAGTTGTCAGAGTGTTGGCCAAATAATTTTTCTCGCTGGCCAAACTGGACAGTCAGACAGTCTTGCCGACACACGGCGACCGCCGGCATGACTGTCGTATATATAGACTGTCTACGACTGGCGGTCAATCGATCGGCAGAGTCGTTGGTTGTTGTAGACATGGTGCCAGTTCAAAAAATTACCAATGAGACTCGTCTTGAGTTGGACGAATGTCCCAGACAGGCGACGACCGTCAGCAACCATACTAGCGGACACCAAGACACTAAAAAAAAATCCCCCCATTCTTGAAGCGTGGGAGGTGACTTGTCAAATCCGAAAGTCGCTGGGTTGTCGTAGCCCACAGTCGGCAATATGTGAACGGGGCTTAGGTATACTGTGGGGCAACCGTATAGCGATGTATAACATCAGTTTAGGTTATGAGGATTCTGAGGTGCAAAGCCGACAGGTTTGCAAAGCTTCTTAAGTAAGGTGGAGGTGTTATTGAAATAACTACTGATTTCTGACATAAATGAGTGTGAGGAATCATTTGAATCATATCAACTTGTATAAGAAAAGTTAACTGTTATTTGTTTTGGTTAAATTATATATTTTTCTAATTACCTCATTTTGAATACATCTGCAAATCGTTTCGGTCCAAAATTTAAAAAATGTAGCGGGTATTTCAAAATTAAAGCTGAACTAACTACCGGGGGCTGAGACACACAGGTCTGGGGGGTTGCGCCACCCCAGACCGTTCACTAACCTAATCTGGACATTGGTTAACCGGCCAAAATAACCTAACCACATAACCTAACCTACCTGTTCAGGCTGTTGCTGGTATTTAATGCCTGAATGCAGAAACAAGAGTCAAAGTGGTTCATATTCCGCAGAGTTGGCGGGCTCCACAAGCCTTACAGCTTACTTTTTCTCTATTATTTTCGGCTCAGTATAATGTGCAGTGGCTATTTACTTCCGGAAACCACAAATCGAATACTCCTTTTTATATAATAATTGCGGAGTTAGGTTAACGGTTTAGTCTTGGTTAGGTTAGATTTAGGTTATGTTAAGGTTTGGTTTAGGTTATGCTAGGCTTAGGGTAGGTTTGGGTTAGGTTATTTTGAGTTATTTAGGCTGAAAAAAACTAATTTGATAGTGCGCGATTGCCCGGGTGGTTGGCGCCGCCAACTCCTGTGGAATATTTATCGTAAAAATTGATTAAATGTATATATTGGGTGCAGTAACATCATGATCAAGAACTGGAACTGTCGCCGAAAATAGAAACACTCGCCGAAATCTATTTCAACACTCGGCGACGTCGGCGAGAATTCCTATCGGCGACAGTTCCAGGTACCCTCCAGGATATTGACATTTCCCCCGGCATCTACTCATATTACAGATACTCCATCTACCACTCATCTAATTCCTAACTACTCATCTACTCATTACTACTCATAATGACTCCTTACCTGCCGTGATGCCATCAATAGATGGAAATTGCTCCTGTAGGTGCAAAGTAATGTGGCTGTAGATGTGTCGCTTGAGGACTTTCTTCTTGTAGTTTTCATGAGTTGTGTCCCACAGCACTGGCTCATCCCTCACTTTTTCCGTAAGGGCAACCTCAGCATCCCGGGACCACAGAATACGTGCCATTATGGAAATATAAAGCGAAGAAAGATGAATACGAGTTTTCGCGCAAATTTGTAAACAGTAGCTACAGTACACACATCAAATCAGCTTCACATTTCAGAAAATATATCACATATATAATATAGACTGATCTGCATTAATTTTCCTGTAATGTATATTATATGATGGTGTACATTTCAAGGCTTAATAATTGCTAACTATTTATAAGTTACAGAAAAAGTAGACTTATTTTGACCCCAGAGTATGTTCGACGAAATGTGCAACATTTTGTATAATTTCACAAAACCATTTCATCGAACATGTTCGGTGAAATGACCCTCGAAGTTCGACCAAACAGTCCGACCAAATGGCAAGTCCGACGAAACGCACTGTGTGATAGCCGCTTGAGGCCAACCGCGGTGAGACTCCTGGCCGCCTCTCCTGTTGGGCAGCCAGTCCCCAGGGGACACCAACGCGCACCAAGCCACCCACACCGGGACGCTCGCTCCCTGTCCTGTTGGTACCTGAGGACTTGGGAGTCTGGGCCCATACTTATAAAGATTTAGGATTCGTCTTAGACTCGCTCGAGTCTTAAATATATCGGCCGGCGTCCTAAATCATTTCGAGCACATCCTAAATCGCTAAGACTCGTCCTAATTTCGAGGCTTGGCTAGAACAGGGTGTGAGGTGTCCTAGCGAGCAGGGCGGCGGCTAAGACTCGTCCTAAGACGTAAACATGGAGTGCTCCACCCACTCCTGAGAACTTTTCGTGACAGGATAGATGTACTGGACGAACTTGTTGATCCATAACTAATCAAGCGATACCGCTTGGACCGAGAAGGGATTATATATGTGACAGACTAGTGGGAGATGTAATATAAAGCAACACTGAAAAAAATACGGCGATCAGTGCATGACAAGTCACGAGTGTGTTATTATTCACTCTTGAGGTAGTCATGTTCCTCCTGCCTTGATATCATGTATCGTGATACAGATTGAAGTGCATCCCCACCAAACTGTTGATGAAGAATGGTATCATGTTGAGAATAAAAGCGATTTAGAGTAGGCTCACTATAAATAAAAATTTAAAAAATTGAATAAGTCGTGATTTATTAAGCCATGAACAATATCAATAACTCTATTTTCTTCCCACTGCGTAGTCTGATAATTTTCTATTTTTCTGATATCATCTGTTATATCCAAACCCACTTAACCTAAATTACAGTTTTTGGTTGAAGAACTAGATTCTAGGTAGTATATGTATCAGCTTATATTCAATTGCCCAGGAAAATT
>JACEEZ010023725.1:0-16780 GCA_016584305.1 Chionoecetes opilio | reverse complement strand
ATATCTATAAAATTTTGCTTTTTTTTATAAAAATGTCAAAGGGGACTACCAAAATTACAATGAAAATTACGTTCTGGGACTCGAGGGGTTAAGATTTTTTTATTTATTTATTTATTATTTTTTTTTTTATGTTGAAGTCTGTAAAGATGGAAGGAAGAAAGAATGGAAGATGGAATAACCTGTTGAAGATGTAAGACTATTATAAACCACCTGTACCATATTCATTAATCACAATATCTCTATTAATAAGGCAAATCACACTCGCCATTAACGTCCAAAACCTCGATGAACACCCAGGCCTTCACTACGTTTAAGCCTAATTTATTAAGTTAACAATAATAACACCAATAACAGTAAGGCAAACTACCTATAAGTAACCTATAATGACCTATAAACAACCCTATCAATAAGGCAAACTACCTATAAGCAACCTATAATTACCTATAAACAAACACTACTATAGTATTTCCAATGTATCAAGTCACTTTAGTCGCTTTAATTTCTAGCCATTACCATTATAATTACATATATATATACATTCCTACTCTCCCCCTATGGTGAGCGAACAATACCTCCCTCATAAGAAGGGGGAACAAAACTACCACTCTTCTAATCGAGAGGGTGGTTGGTGAATAATTTTCACAAGTGACTTGATAAAATGGAAAGTTATAATAAGACAAAGCACACTCACCATTAACGTCCAACACCTCAATGAACACCCAGGCCTTCGCTACGAACACGCCGTCCGTCGCCGTCACTTCCAGAGCGTAGTTTTTCACCGTCTCCCTATCCAGCGCCTTGGCCACGTAGATCTGTCCTCCACCCCTGACGTGGAAGTGCTGCAGGTTGTTCCCGGCGGTGAGGTAGTAGGTGATGCCCTGGTCGATCTCCCCGTCCAGAGCGCCGCCGCCGAGGTCGTAGTCTAACACGTTCATCTGCTCCACCACCGTGCCCGGCAACGCGTCTTCTTTGACTGAAAGGGGCGACGTCACATTATTGTTATTCCTCATTGTAATAAAGTTGCGACATCAAATCATTGTAATAAAGTTGCACCATCACATCATTGTTACTCATCAGTAATAAAGTTGCGACATCACATCATTGTTACTCATCATTGTAATAAAGTTGCGACATCACATCATTGTATATTAATAATAGCCCTTGCTCGCGTCTTCCCTCACTGCAAGGATGGAAAATGAGATACAAAATATTTATGTTTTTGTATAGCGCCGTGTGATGATTTTGTACATATATTTGATGTGAAAAGTGTGTTGTAAATGGATGGATATACAATTGTATCCCCGTCATTTCCAATTCTAGCGAGGAAAAAAAAGTTGATTTCTGGCTGCTCAAAAAAATATGCCAAAATTGACGACGATCAGGTTTTGTTATTTTGCGCAAACCTATGAGTCGTAGAAGAAAATTTATCGAAGTAAAAAAGGTTCATCTTGAGGTGTTCTATATGAAAACAATAATCGCGTTGTCAAAAACACCTCATGGTGTCGAGAAAATTTATAATTTTGTATAAATGGACGAATATGCTAGTTTCTCGGTTATTTACCCAATCAATTTGTTTTGCTTTACGCCAAATGATAAGCCCTTGATCTACTTCCAATTGAATTATCTATAATGTTGCAACTTATCTGACATAGTTGTTTTATAGTTATTGAAAGAAAATTAATTAAAAAAAAAATCAAGCATTCACCCTTGCAAAATTGCAAATTTTTTTAGATAGAATGGCTGAAAATTAGTTCCTAGCATTTATGGGCATGCTGGAACACGAACTGGAAGTCAGTTTTCAGTTACAAGGATTAGAAGTTTCTATGGCAGCCAATTCACAATGACATGATCGTTACAGATATTCCTTAAAAACCAACAAATTAGGACAAAACTTACTGCAAGACATCAAATATGATAGGCATTGCTAGATTATCATTTACTTCAAATACAACGATCAGTTATAGTATTTTCAGTATTAGTATTATTATTAACCCTATTTGAGCCACCCCATGCGATTGCAAAAAGAGTACTTATAAAAAGCCTAGGAATACTAGAGCAATCATGTGGGACTTTCAATGCCCTCCCATGACTCCTGTAGGATGGCTATAGGCACAATGTAAAAAAAAAAAAATAATAATATAAAAAAATAAATAAAAAAAATAAAAAATGCCTGATACCTGAACTGCTTATGTAACCTGCCATCCTACAGTCTCATTTATTAATATAGATTCTCTATCATAACTCTTGAAAAATGAGGACATCCTTCACATGAACATGAAGTAGTAGTAGAAGTACTGAGGATGTGGAAGTTGTCGCTGGCAACTGTTTGTGGTGGGTTGTCGTTCGTAGTCCTTGACCTCCAATGACGGACCCATGGCGGGGAGCTCTCTGAGGGAGGCCGTTGTCTTGGCAATGACCTGGTGGCATGAGTTGAGGTAGTTAAGTTAAAGTTAGAGTAGAGTCAAAAGTTAGGTTCGTCATCCCATAGTTGTAATGTTACTGACAAAGCATTCTGATTACAAGTTCCCTTTAACATAAGGAACATAAGAAAATAAGGAAGCTACAACGAGGCCGTGAGACCTACACGAGGTAGTTCCTGTACTTAACACTACTGTACCTACATCCACCTTTCATCACCCATTCCATGAATTATCCAGCTCCTTTTAAAGCTCCCTATTGACTCTGCACTAGCCACCTGGGACAACTGAGTCCATTTGCTGACTTTTGAGAGTTGTTTGTATTTAGTCAGTTATCATGAGCTATCAGACAAGTTTTTTTGTGAAAATGTACTGCTAAGTAAGATAATAATGGTTTCCTATAGCATGATGTAGGAGAGTAGTTCGGAATCTACCCATTAAGCATCAGCTGATATAAATTATTCCTTCTAGTTCAATAAATACATCAGCTGATATATATTATTCTTTTCCAGTTTTCAACAAATACATGCCTTTAAAAACTAAACCTTTTTCCATGGAATTCAGATACAATCCCCACCACCACAACAACAGACACAGAGCCTCACCCATGAGCTCATAGGGGACTCATCTCGCATCAAACACCTAATATACAACATCTACACCTACAACAGACACTGCAACCCCCATCACTACAAACAGCACAACCACCCACAACCATCATAACAACAGCCCACAGTTCCTCTCACCGTCAGTCATAGGTGGACTGATTTCGGCGTCCAGCTCCTGGTGAGGGAGAGCCACCCCGGAGTAGGGGTCCAGCTGTGAACACCGGCTCCTCCCCAGGGGGGACGTTTCTTCAGATGTAGCAGGATTCTCAGAGTTGCGCCCGTGTCTTCCGTCGTGCGGCACACACTGAGGGGCGGGCGAGGAAAACGATATTACGTACATTCGGCCGAGGAACAAATAGTAACCCCTTCACGCCCAGATTCTTCCTTTGCTATATACAAATTGTCTATTGTTAGACATAAAAATTAGGCCGCTATGTGTGTGGCATCCCTCCTGAATCACTTAATTCCTGCTAGAGTTGGACGTCTAGTGAATTACGGTTAGCTGTAGGGTTTTACTGTACATGGGTGGAGGATGGAGGAAAGGGGCGAGGAGGGTCTAACACTGTCTTTACCGTACTTATGCCCTATACTACCCTTGACAACGTTGGATCCCGATGGAGTGTTCTCGGCCACGGAGATGTAGTATTTCTCACTCTCGAAGGCCGGCGACTATCATTGGACGTCCTGAACGGAAGTGCAATAGTTAATCAGTCCTGAACATCACAAAACGATCTATAAATCATAAAGCTTGCCCACCACATTATTTGCAGGCAAACACTGAAGACACCACTCAAGGACAACATGGGCTGGAGGCTAGGTCGGGGCGGTCTTGTCGGGTGTGGCAGGTGACGATTGAGGAGAGGCGGCGGTCCTCTCATGGTCGAGCCCAGCTCAGGGTGAGAGTGAGGGCGACCCACGGCGACACAGACACAGGCGGGGAGGCCTCGCGTTCCGCCCCAATAAGGATACTCGTTCTCCGTCAAATCGTGCACCCACAGACCCTTCATTTGTGCGCCTGTGTGGTGGGAGAAAGGACATAAGAAACATAAGAAAATTAAGGAAGCAACAAGAATGGCTGCGAGACTACACGTGGTAGTTCCTGTTACTGACAACTACCGAGGACGTGTTGATCGCCTGTTTGTGCATTGTTTGGTGGGTGTTCATTCATAAACAATGTGATAGATGGGGTGTTCTAAATTTGGTGCTAATAAGTATAAAAGGTGGTAGGGGAAAAAATCAGGACGAATCATGAAACACTATATATATTCTCTAAAGTGTCAACAAGGTTGTGTGTCTTTAGTGTAATGTTCAAGGCTGATCGAGGTGCTTCAAGAAATTCTTTCAAACATACAAAAGATGTGTGAGGAAAATTAAAAAATGTGTACGTTTACAACAAGTGCAAAAAGACATAAATAGATGGGAATACAAGATTTAAGATTAAGTCAATGATAATATTATAGTATGATGCTTATAGGTGTAAGCTTTTTTATTGTTAGTCGGCAGTTCTGCTTGGTGTTGTCAGTACAATGTGTTTGACAAAGAAGCAATTAGGAATTGAAGAAATGATGATTAAGAAGTACATCACCATACAAAGGCTTCCTGCACACCACCACACCTTTACTTAAACCCCCTTCACGCCCAGATCTTTACTTGGCATATAAAACTCGTCTGTTGTTAGCCTTAAAATTACGAAAAGTAATGAATAACAAAATTAGTTAGTGGACAAGATACTAAACAGGTCTTGTGTATAAAATTATTGCTTATAGTCACTAAAAATCGTCTAATGGTAGTCAAATTACAATGAAATAACGTTCTGGGCCTCAAGGGGTTAAGTCATTCCCTTCATGTCTATATATTATGTTGTTGTTGTTGTTGTATTTCCTGTATCCTTCGGGTGTGAGAATAAAGATTATTATTATTACTATTATTTAATCACTTTATTATTATTTACTATTTATTATTATTAGCCCACCTGGCTGCGTTGTCCTCGGGTGACGGTGGTGAGGGTGTAGATCTTGGACATGAACTCGGCACCTTCAGGTCGAGGGTCCACGATGCGCACCGACACCGGACGTAGGCCGGTGGGTTTTTTCTTGGGGGGAGTGCAGCCGGGCCGCCCCCCGTCCTGCACACACGAAGAAACTCGAAGAAACGACCGCCCTGCCGGGGTCTAGGTAGAGGATGGGTTAAAAGTGTTGGTATAAAGGTAATAATTAATAGGGAAACATAAGAAAATTAAGGAAGCTACTCGCACAGACACTAAAACTCTCTCTCTCTACCACCAACCTTACCTCAACTCTCTCTCTTCTTCTTCCTCTCTCTCATAAGAAACATAAGGAAGCTCAAGAGGCCGTGAGACCTACACGTAGGTAGTTCCTGTTACTGAAACACTACCTCATCCACCTTTCATCCCCATCCATGAATGTATCCAGACAATTTAAGATCCCTATGACTATTAAATTCAATGCTACAAAAGGGGGCACTACACACAAAGGGGCACTACACTACAAGGGGGGGCACTACACTATCAAAGGGGGGCACTACAATATCAAAGGGGGGCACTAACTACACTACAAAGGGGGGCACACTTTTTTACCCCCCCACCCACGTTAAAAACCCCCCCCCCACCCCCCCCCCCCCCACTATCAAAGGGGGGCACTACATAACAATCAAGGGGGGATACACTACCAAAGGGGGGCACTACACTATCAAAGGGGGGCACTACACTATCAAAGGGGGGCATACACTATCAAAGGGGGGCACTACCACTATCAAAGAGGGGCACTAACATATCAAAGGGGTGGCACATACCACTATCAAAGGGGGGCACTACTACACTTATCAAAGGGGGGCACTTACACTAGCAAAGGGGGCACTACACTATTCAAAGGGGGGCACTACACTATCAAAGGGGGGCACTACACTACCAAAGGGGGGCACTACACTATCAAGGGGGGCACTACTATCAAAGGGGGCAATACACTATCAAAGGGGGCACTACACTATCAAAGGGGGCACTACATATCAAAGATGGTATATAACCAAAGTATTGGTTAATGATCTACTTCTAGCCTTTGATTTCCTATATTTCTATGATTGATTAGTTGTCATGAATAATTAACCTTCACTTAGCTTGCCTGTTTCTGATACAACATATAAACACACAACCTTGTACTGATAACTTTTAGTGAGGGCATCAAGCTTGATATAATGTACTGTCCTTGAGAAGACTACTGCTTTAAGGGAAAGTTACACACCAATCTATACTACTAATTTGTCTGACTAAGGTATTATTTAACACAAAACTTTCCATTATCCTGAGGTCAGACAGAACATCTGAGTGCAGATCCCTCAGAACAGTAAGTAAGTAAGGGAAAGTAATATATGGGACCACAAAATTGCCAATTAAATTAAAACCAAGAACATAGCAAACAGATCCAAACACAGCAAAAAACAAAACATGGATATTAAGCATGTAAGTATCCTAGTACCTATTTTTGTTCTTTTCCAATGGTACAGTACACACCCAGGAGCAAGCCAAATACACCCCCACAGCACGCAGTACACACCCACAGCACGCCAGTACACACCCACATCACACCAGTACACACCCAGAGCAAGCCAAGTACACCCCCCACAGCACGCCAGAGTACACACCCACAGCACCCAGAGTACACACCCAGAGCAAGCCAATTACACCCCCTACACGCCGCCCGTAAACACCCACAGCACGCCAGTACACACCACAGCACGCCAGTACACACCCACAGCACGCAGTATCACACCCACAGCACGCCCATACACCAACCACAGCACGCCAGTACACACCACAAGAGCACGCCAGTACACACCACAAGCACGCCAGTACACACCCACAGCACGCCAGTACACAACCCACAGCAAGCCCGTACACACCTAGATCAGGGGCTGTTCTTCTTGAGATGAGTTCCCAGTCTCAGCGTTGAGGGAGAACGCCTCCATGGTGTCAGGCGGCCGTCGCAGATGTGGAAATCATACGACACGGAGGTTCCGTTTCACTCCAGAATCTACGTCCATGCTCCACATGCAATGAGATTTAAGAACATAAGAAAATAAATAATATATATGAAGTGAGTATTGGTATAAAGTATTAATAAATAAGACCTTAAGAAAATAAGGAAGCTACAAGAGACCACGAAACCTACACGTGGTAGTTCCTCGTTACTGAACACTACCTACATCACCTTTTCATTCCCATCCATGAAATTGTCTAGCCCTTTAAAATACCTATTAAATTTACTCCCTTAACTTTTACTCCCTATTGTTTTTGTAATACTTAAAATTCAAATCAGGACAGTACTCAGTTATCAGATTACCATTATGACGTGCTTCAATAGGTAGAAATAGGGTATACTAAAGAATGTGATATATACAGTAAAAACCTCTCGTATTCGGACCCTCATTATGCGGACTTGACATTAATTCGAACCTCCTTTTTTTTTTTTTTTATTATTATTTTTTTGTTTATATAGGGGTTGAACTTTCCTAGCCTTAATGATACACCTAGGCACTTTTTTTTTTTTTTTTTTTTTTTTTTTTTTTTTAGGGTCGAAATTTCCTTAGCTATACTATATACACCTAGAATTTTTTTTTTTTTTTTTCTGGGTTGATACTTTCTAGCTATAATATACACACCTAGAACTTTTTTTTTTTTTTTTTTTTTTTTTTTTTTTTAGGGTCGAAATTTCCTACATACGATATACACCTAGATTTTTTTTTTTTTTTCTTTTTTTTTTTTTTTTTTCAGGGGTCGAAATTTCCTAGCTAATGCATACTATTACTACACCTAGGAATGTTTTTTTTTTTTTTTTTTTTTTACATATCCCCCCCATTATTCGAATCCTTGCATTACTAGGAACCACTCCTTTGGCCCAATTAGTCCGAATGATGAGAGGTTTACTGTATTAAAAAACAACTGACTAATGAAGAGAAAAGCATAAAGTCATTAACGCTTGGCAGGGGAAAATACAACGTTACACGGATGATAATAAGTATGTAAAACTCCTTTATATATAAAATAACATACAGGTAACAATCAACTAGAAAACCGCTGTCAATATACCATTATAAATACAATAAATCACCTCACACACTCTTTTTTTTTTAAGCTTATATAATGTATAATAGCATTTAATTACACACAAAATTATGACGAACACAGGCTACTTAGATAAACAGATTTGGTTAATCACCCTGAGAAAGACGGTTCCCAGGGTGGTGTGGCTCCATCACCACCCGTTATGCCACTAAACTACCTGTCACTGAGTCCATTCCAGTCATTCACCACCTATTTGTGAACCAGTTTTCCTATTTCTTTTTAAATCTGCTTTTCAGCCTTGAAATCCATTTTTTTTTACTTCTTGTTCTACCCGGGTTTAATAGCCGTAAGACTTTCCTACCTCTCTTATTAAATGTTCAAAAGACTACTTAGAATACACTGGTAATCACCCTTAGAAAGCCGGTTCCAGGGTGGTGTAGGCCTCCATCACCAACCATCACACCGATCTGCACCAAACACCGGCTGTGTCGTTGTCGTCGGCCACGTGACGTGCAGCGTGGTGAAGCCCGTGCGGGCCCCCTATGTCCATGGCCATTCACGGGAAGGATACTCGCTCTGCGCCTCGCGGTCAAACAATCCGACGTTCTCCAAACTCACCTGAGATTGATGATTTTAGAACATAAGAACATAAGAACATAAAGGAAGCTACAAGAGGCCGCGAGACCTACACGTGGAGTTCCTGATACCTAACACTACCTACATCCACCTTTCATCCCCATCCGTGAAAAATCTTGGACTCCTTATAAAGTTCGCTAATGACTCCGCATAACTACCTGATGACTGAGTCCATTCCAATCATTTCCACCTATTGTGTGGAAACCAGTTTTTCCATATTTCAGTTTAAGGATTTCCTATTTTTAAGGTTTATAAAGTTTTCACAGAGGTTTCCTGTTTCCTGTTTTCCTTTAACCCCTTCAGGCCAGATCTTTTCCTTTGCTTTACAAAAGAGCTGTCAGCCATAAAATTACGAAAACTAACTGAATATACAAATTAGTTAGTGGAAAAGGATACTAAAGAAGTCATATCTATAAAAATATTGCTTAGATTCAATAAAAAGTGTCTAATGGACCAATTTACAACGGAAATTACGTTTGGTTCAAAGGATGTTAACAATGACACAATAAAAACACAAAAAATTACCTGTATCTCATTGATCCTGAAGAACTTGTGTGCCCTGTCTACGATGAAATGGTTAGGTCAACATTCCCCATAGCGACCCGAAGTCCACGTCCCTCGCCGCGACCTGGGCGGATGGAGGTCTTCGGGGGCGGCGTTCCCTGGATGCGCGGGCGAGTGACTGGCACTCGGAAGGTCGGGGAGTGGGCGTTGATATGGGCGTGTGATGGAGACGAGGAGGCGCGTGTATGGGTGAAGACGCCACGATACGGAGCTGTTTAGCACGTGGTGATGCTCCGTTTCCGGAGCTTCTGACTGTTCCAAACTGTGACCACGCCTGAGAAGACACAGAAGAAAACAATTAGAAAATAGAAATAATTAGGTACTATATTGAGATTTAGATATGAGATAGATAGGATTGAGATAATAGACTGAGGGAAGACAGTTCTAATATAAGAGAAACATAAGAGAACATACCATAAGAAAACCATAAGAAACTATAAGAAAATCATAAGAAATCATAAACAAAAACATAAGAAAAACATAAGAAACTATAAGAATTCATAAGAAATCATAAAAAAACATAAGACAAACCATAAGAAAATATAAGTAAATATCTGTACTGGAGATTTTAGATGAGATTGAGATAACTACGTAGCATGCCCACTGTTACCTGGACTGACACCGGATATCGCCCTGTCACACAAAGGCGAAGTCTGGGGCCCGCTCGGCATTAATATATATATATATACGGGATCATATAGACTGGTTTATCAGTATATATGAGATATGTAATCTTCGTAAATGTTTGTTCTATAATATTATCAAATAAAAAACAGTAAAACACGCTAAAAAATGCCATTTACGAGACTCTAAAGACATATGCATGAACTTAATATTCACTGCAACTCTTCGCCATTTAAAACTTTGCGAGTCAACTTTTATCATGAAGTGTATCAATAGAAGCACAGTTTTACTAGCTTTCCATGATGATTTTGTTATCTGATAATTAATAGGAAACATGCATAAATTAGCGTTAAATAAATAATAAAATAAAATCATTCAATCGGGTAATTTCCGATTGATTTAGGTTATTATTTAGTCAACGCTAATTTAACATTAGGTACTTAATGCATGATCAGAAAACGAAAATATAAGTAAAAAATAACATCATCAATCGGGAAAATACCCGATTGATGTTTTATTTATTATTTAAACATAATTTATGCATGGTCTAATTAATGATCAGATAACGAAATATAGCAATGGAAAGCTAATAAAAATGCGCTTATATTGATACCCTTCATGATAAAAGTTGACACGCAAAGTGCTTTAAAATGGCGAAGGAGTTGAAGTGAATATTAAGTTCATGCATATTTCCTTCAGAGTCTGTAATGGCATTTCTTAGTGTGTTTTACTGTTGTTTATTTGATATATAGAAACAAAAGATTTACGAAGATACAGTTACCATATATAATGATAAACCAGTCTATATGATAGTCATAGACCACTATATCTCTGCGTCGGGGGGCCACCCCGCGGTGCCCCCATGCAGGCCCGCAATTCAAAATAATTGTCGTTGTGTGCAGTCCAGGATACAGTGGTCTATGACGTAGTGTATGCAGACACGGAAAATCATAAGAAAACTATCTATGATACTGCGATTTTAGTTCCATGCCAGCCTCTATTGTGGTATCCCACTGGGGCGGTGTATCACAGGTGAGGATTACAGGGCTGGGGAAAATATTCCTATCAAAATAATTAAACAAAAGCAAATATGAACCTAAACTGATATTGGTTAAATTATCCAACAAAGTCATGATAAACACTTTTAGAACATAAAAAATAAGGAAGCTACAAGAGGCCGTGAGTCCCTACACGTGGTAATTCCTGTTACGTAACACTACCTACATCACCTTTCATCCCATCCATGAATTTATCCAGCCTCCCTTAAAGCTCTAATAATGGCTCCACACTAACTACTGACGACTGAGTCCATTCAAACATTTACCACCCTATTTGTGATGAACCAGTTTTTCCCTATTTTTTTGTTAAATTACACTTCCAGCTTGAATCCGTTACTTCTTGTTCTACCCTGGTATAGCCGTAAGTTAGTAGCCGTAGAACTTTTGCATTCCTACATGAAGCAGAATTGAGGCAAAACACTGAAGGTAGTTCCCGTCCACCATGGCGTAGGGAAGTTTGTCGGCGTCGCTCACGTCGGGCGGAGGCCGCCCATGAGGGTGACAAAATGGCACGCGCGGCACTCTCCGTCAACCACACAGCGCTGCGCCGGCTGCTCAAAACCCGGCGCGTTGTCATCATGTCAACACTACAAAGGTGCGATCTGTGGTAGTGAGAACATCAGAAAATAATAAACATAAGGAAGCTAACAGAGGCAGTGATACCTAACGTTGGTAGTTCTGTAAACTTATAGCAACTAGGTACCTTAATACTTTATGACAATTAGTATAATTTTTTTTCACTTACTAGATTCCAAATTGATTTCGATTTATAACTCAAAAGAAAGGTCCTTTTCTTTCTCTATCTTTCACTATTCCATACATTTTTCCCACGGTCATAGTTTTGAGTTATTTCAAAAAAGTTAAAGATTTTTGGCAAAAATATTCCAAGGGTCCTCTGCAGATTTTGGTGAAAATTTTTTTGACATTTCCAGATAGTCATGAAAATTTGTCTATAAAAAAATTTTGCGTCATGCTGAACACGAATCTGGAGTCAGTTTTGTGATAATAACAATTAACATTAAAAACAATAAATATGGAGGAAAAAACTGAGGTAAATGTTTTCAGTAAACACTCAGTAGCCCTTAGAATATGACAGCCTCCAAACAACACTAACCCACGCACCTGTCACAGTTACATGGGCAGTGGACGAGAGAGCTGCGGCGTCCCTTATCAACAGTGGACGAGGAAGTGGTGGACGGGACTGCTCTTCTCGACCAGACCTCGCTGAAAGACTCCAACACACCACTCTGGGTTCCATGTAGAAATTCTTGGCTGGTTCCATTAAGACCCATTAGACTGTAGCTCACTCCAGGTTGGTACAGGTCCTCGTCTGTTTGTTGTACGGTGAGGAGGGCGGTGGCGTGGCTGCTGGCCTCGGAAACGGTGATGTGTTAGAAGTGGTGTAGGAAGACCGGCGGGTTGTCGTTGACGTCTATTGGCCTGTGATATGTAACGACTACTTCGCCCACTGCCCGAGTAAACTGTCTGGTTGCCCCGGCGGTGAGCTGGTACGCTTTCTGTGTCTCGTAATCCAGTTCGTCCTGTCACGAATCGTCCTGGAAAGATCATTGAGTGTAACCCGTGAATCCAGAACGTAATTTCATTGGTAATTGCGTACCATTAGCGATTTTTAGTGACCTATAAGCAAATTCTTTTGTTTTTATAGATATGACCTGTTTAGTATCCTTGTCCACTAGCTAATTTGGTATATATTACTTTTCGTGATTTTATGGCTCGACAATTGTACAATTTATATAGCAAAGGAAAGATTGGGCGTTTGAGGGGTTAAGCGTTGCATTCTTGTAAGGTCTTAAGGCCACTTTGGTGAAGGATGAAATAGTATACACTGGCTTCAGACAAAAATAGAATAGGTGGGCTCACCAAATAAAACCCAAAAAAAGTGTCACCAAATTTCATGTAAGTACAACCTTACCAAAGCAACATCCCTGACTCACACACACACACACACAACACACACACACAAACACACAAACTCACAGCCACGGATTTGTTTTGACACAGATAATCCTCTATTGACCTAAAAATGCTCCCAGTGAAAAATAAATACTAAAAAGAATCTAAAAATGCTCCCAATGCAAATAAAAATACTTAAAGAATCTAAAGTCCTCCTCCACTACCATCTTCATTGCTCCATAGAATTTGCTGTTCATTCCCGGTCACGATGGTGTAGTAAGCTTTGCGTTTGAGCTGGATGGGGCAGCTGCACGGTCACTACGGGCGTCTGGCTCTCCGCGTTCTCAGGGAGGTGGCGCTGTAAAACTGTCGGTCCAAAGATTGGCTGCGACCGATCCACCACCTTGAGACGCACAGACACTTTGACGAGAGTGTCGGTGAGCCTGGGAAGAGAAGAACATAAGAACGTTAAGAAAATAAGAAATAGAAAATAAGAACATAAGAACATAAGAACATAAGAAAATAAGAACATAAGAACGTTAAGAAAAATAAGAACAAAGAACATAAGAACATAAGAAAAATCAAGAACATAAGAACATAAGGAACGTAAGAAAAAATTAAGAACAATAAGAAAATAAGAACATACGAACATAAGAAAATAAGAAACATAAACATAAGAACGTACGAAAAATAAGAACATAAGAACATAAGAACATAAGAACATAAGAAAATAAGAACATAAGAACGTAAGAAAATAAAGAACATAAGGAAAAATAAGAAAATACGAACATAAGAACTTAAGAACATAAAACCATAAGAACATAAGAAAATAAGGAGCTACCAAGAGGCCCTGTGAGACCTACACTTGGTAGGTCCTGTTAACTTAGCACTACTACATCCCACTGTTCATACCCATCCATGAATCGTTATTCTTGTTTCACGATGGTTACAAGCCGTAAGAACTTTCCTACCCTATCCTTTATTCTACAGTAAGGCATAAACACACACACACAACACACACACACACACAGGACACACACACACACACACACATCCACACACACAACACAACACACACACACACACACACACCCCCAAACTTATGTTCTCATCAATCATAAAAAACACTCATCACACTCACCGTATTTCTCTATCACTTCTATTATCTATTATCTATATATATTACACTCTATTATCTATTATCTATCTATCATCTACAATTTACTCACCTCCGTCGTAAGACTGAACAAGCAGTTCGTAGTAGTTCAACTCTGAGGCCTTCCAGGGTCACTGCTGAGTCGGACGCGCCCGCCGAGGCGGTTCACACACTGAATATTGTCCCCGTTGCCGCGGTGATGAAGCTCTAGCGCACATCCTTGTTACGTCCTCGTCAAAGTCTGTGGCGTGAACATGCGGAGAGAAATTGGGCAGACTTCAGTAAGGGCGATGGTGATAGATTTGCGATTGTAAAAAAAAAAAAAAAAAAAAAAAAGGTTGTTGGAAGAGGGGAAAAAAGAAAAGAAAAGATTGGGTGATAAAGGAGCATTGTTTGATGGAGCATATCTGTGAGCAGGGACATCAAAGAAGTTGAGGCAATGGATATAAATAGTTGGAAGGTATCATCAAGTCAAACCTTTTAAAAATTTTATGGGAAAATCTAACTTAAACGAATGAAAAAAAGAATGTAAGTTTGGATTTTAAAAAGTATGTATGTAGTATTAAGAAACAGGAACTACAGTGTAGGTCTCGCAGCCTCTTGTAGTTCCCTTTTTTTCTTAGTTTTTATTTTGTGTTTTGGGGTTTTGTTTTGAATTAAAGTATTATCCCCTAAAGGACAATTTGCTCTCTTCCCTGACGGAGATGACGCCGTAGAAATGTGTTGAAAAAGATGGGCGCTTTGTCGTTTTGTCCGTCCCCCCACGTAAACCTGCACATGCGCCATCTAGAGGGAGGCTGGCGCATATGCGGGCCTGCAAAGAAAAAAATCACATTTGGTGTGTCCGTAAGGACTCGTAAAGGTATCAAAAAATATAATTTTTTTTTTTTAAAAAGGGAAAAAATTTCCCACTCTACGTAAGGTTTTATGGTTAAAATTAGCTATGTCACTGGTTTAATAGGTTTAACTATGATAAAATACAGCTGAAATTTAGAAGAAGGTAGTTTTCCCCTTTTTTCCGGGCACAAATATCAGCCAGTATGCGCAAAAAAAAAAAAAAAACTTTAAAAAACGAGTTTAGTACTACCTCAAAACTCACTGAATTTTTTTTTAAAAGTTTTTCTTTAAAGGGAAAAAAAATTACGGGTGAAAGGGGAGCCAAAAAAAAAAAAAAAAATAACAGAAAAACCAGGCACCCTTGACTCAAAAATAAAATGGAAAGTAGGGTTGGAACATTACGAAAAAAAAAAAAAAAATATATAACCACCAATAAAATAAAATGTGGCGATAAACATGCCAAAGAAACAAAAAAATAACATGCCCAAATCAAATAACAAAAAATAAAAATACCCCAAAAAACTAATAAGATAGAGAGACAAAAATAAAATAGATAGTAATGGCGGGAACAATGAAAAACAAAAAAAACAATAATAAACAGGCAGCCTTGACTTACAAATAAAAAGAAATCTTAGTGGTTAGTACATTAAAGAAAAAAAATGAAAAATATCCCAGACAACCAAAAAAAATAGAAGACAGCAATAAAAAATAGTTTTATATAGAAAATAGAAAAGGTGATACAATGCGCAAACAAAAAATAACAAAAAACCAGGCCGCCTAACCCCCCTCCACAATGAAGGAGGTAGTTGTCCTGGGCCTCCCGGGCGAAGGGGGCCCCCGGGGTTTCCGATGACGCCTGACGGCCCCGATGACAAAAATCCTGGGGGTTTAGGATTTTTGGGGGGGAGGGGGGGGGGGTTGAGAGAGGAGGGAGGGAGCTGGTTTTAATGTTCAGTTACTGAGTGTAGGGAACGAGCTATCTCTTTGCTCATTGTTTATATACCAATAATTTTTTTACCCCGTCATGTGCACGCTACAAATAAACAATTCAAACTACTTAGAAATTGAAAATAAGTAAAGAATTAAATAAGTAGTGTTAGGAATGATATAACAGAAAGGGTAAATTGAATGGCTTTTACACAACACATGAGAGGATGAAAATGTGTGAATAAATATAAGTAAATTTATCAAACAAAAAAGGGTAAGATTAAGAGTAAAAGTAGGGGTAAGGGAGTAAAAAGTCTATAGCCACCAAGGGGGGGTGTTCGTTGAGGTAGCTGCCCGAGGACAGCCCATGGCCCCGTGTCCATGCGTGTGCTGTTTTCCGCACCGCCACAAAAACTTTCCTGCGAACCGCAGCCCCCTTTTCGGGATGGGCCCACGTGCAGGTTGACCCCACGCTGGAGGCAAACTGTCCGTCACTCACCTCACCTGAAAAACCAAAGGAATAATTAGTTTTCATATAACAAAAACAACACACACCCCAGCGTAACCACATACACACACACACCCAGGGAACCAACATACACCACACACCTAGCGTAACCAAAATACCCACACACCTGCTAACCAACATAACACACCCCCTAGCGTAAACCCAAAATACAACCCCACCCAGCGAACCAAAATACACACACACACCTATCATAAAAAACATACACCCACACCTACATAACAAAAAATACACACACACTAGGTAACCAACAACACACACACACCCATCTAACAAACATCACAACACCTATCATAACAAACAACACACACACCAGCAAAAACCCAAAATAACACACACACCTAGCGTAAAAAAAAACATACACACACACCCTAGGGGTAACCAAAAAAACACCCCCTAGGAACCAAAACATAACATTTAAAACCCAAAAATGGGG
>JACEEZ010023724.1:75000-80405 GCA_016584305.1 Chionoecetes opilio | reverse complement strand
ACCCCCCAAAACACCACAACCAAAAACACCAAACACACACTAACCAAAAACCTAACCACCCTCTATAGGCCAAATATAGACCTACATCTTAAAACCCCCTACACACAATATAGACCTAACCCTAACTCACCTTAACACCAAAATAGACCTAATCTTAACCACCTTATAACCAAAAACAACAACCTTACACACTATAGACCAAAAAACTCACCTCACTATCCTAAACCAAATATAGACCAACTAACATCCTTACAACACACACACAGACACACCTAAAACACTACACACCCCAAATATAGACCAACCTAACACCACACCAACATAAACAACCAACACACACACACCACACACAGACCAACCTTACACACACTACACACACACACACAACCACACACACCCTCATAGGCCAAACACACACCAACACTCACCCACCTATAGACCAAATAACACACACCTACCACACATCACACCAACATAACCAACTAACCACCATAGACCACATATCACCAACAACCACACCCAACCACTTATAGACCACACACAGACCAACAACACCTATAGACACAAATACAACCACAACCTAACCAAATTACACACCACCAGACAACACAACCAACCACACCACACACAACACACACAAACACACATAAGACCAACCTACCACCTATAGACCACACACAACCACACCAACACCCCTACACACAAACATACACAACCACAACCACCTTATACACACACACACAGACCAAAACCCTACACACACTAGACAAACACAACACACTACACACACACTACACACCACACAAACCAACCACACAACCACAACCAACCAACCAACACACAACCACACCTAACAACACACACACACCCAACACAGCCACACACACACACCACAAACATACAACTCTTCATCTTCACCACAAAACACACCACACATACACACACACCAACACTTCACACACTCCACACATCATTATATCATTTTAACCCCTCACTCATTTCACTACACCCACAACACAACACACTACACACCATTTGAATTATTCATACACACAAACACTTATTCCATACACCCTACACTTACACATCACACACACTCCTCTACTACATACATTCACCCCCTCCCTCACTCACTCACCATCATTAACACTTACAACACACACACAACACCTTCACGACAACAACACATTCACTAACACACACACCTCACAAACGCACACCTGTTACCTCACAACTCCATTCTACTCACACCAATAAAGTTTCTTTCACACTCACAAACAACTCACTAACACCACACAACACTCACACCACACCAAACACACCACACCCCACACACACACACACCCCACAACAAACACACACACACACACACAAACACAAAAACACACACACACACACACCAAACCCCCACACACACACAAAAAAACACACACACACACACCCCACAAAAAACACACCACACACACACACACACACACACACACCACCCACACACACCAACACACACAAACAACAAAACAAACACACACACACAAAACAAACCCCACACACAACACCACACACACCCCACACACACACCACACCACACCCCACACACACACACACACACCACACACACACCACACACACACACCACACAACACACACACACACACAACACACACCACACACAACACACCCCACACAACACACAAAACACCCACACACACCACCACCCACAAAACACACACAAACACACAACACACAAAAACACACACCACACCAACACACCAAAACACAACACACACAAAACACCACACACAAAAAACCCCCCCCCCCCCCAAAAACAAAAGTCAAAAAAAAAACACGGCTTTCATAAACACGCCCCGTGTAAAAAAACGCCTGTACAAAAGGATTAACACAGCCACATTTAAACATTAACAAAAGCTACAGAAAAATAAACAAAAAGTACGGAAACATTAAAACCCGCCCCCGGGAAAACAAAGCCACACGTGCTCCAGGGGGGTTAAAAGCCCAAATATAGACCAAACCTTAACCATCCTTATTACCAAAATATGACCAAAACCTTTAACCCCTTTTTTCCTTATGGGCCCAAAAATTTTAAAACCTAACCTTAAAACCCCTTATAGCCCAAAAAAAAGCCCAACCCTTTTAACTTCCTTATAGACCAAATAAGACCAAACCCTTTAAAACTATCCTTATAGACCAAATATAGACCTAACCTAAAATCCTTATAGACCCAAAATATGGGAACCAAAACCCTTTAAAATTTACCCTTTTATAGACCAAATAAAAAACCAAACCCTTTAACCCCTTCTTATGGGGCCAAATATGGACCTAATTTTAACCCTCCTTATAGACCAAATAAAAACCAAACCCTTTTAATATCCTTATGGGCCCAAAATTTTAGACCTAATCTTCCCCCCTCCTTATAGCCCCCTTTATAGACCTAACCTTAACTATCCTTATAGACCAAATATAAAAACCAAATTTTTAACCCCTCCTTAAAAACCAAATATGGGCCCAAACCCTTTAAAACCATCCTTATAGCCCAAAAATAAGCCCCTAATTTTAAACCCCTTCCCTAAAGACCAAATATAAAACCTAATTTTAAACAAAACCCCTTTAAATAGCCCAAAATATAGCCCTAATCAAAAACAAATCCTGATAGCCCCAAATATAAAACCAAACCCCTTAAAATTCCTTTTTAAAAAAAAATAAGACCTAATTTTTAACCCCCCTTTATAGCCCAAAAAAAATTATAGACCTAACCTTAACATCCTTATAGACCAAATATGGGCCCCCTTTAAAACTTTTCCTTATAGCCCAAAATATAGCCCAAACCCTTTAACATTTTTTATAGCCCAAAATTATGGGACCAAACCTTAACACCCTTTATAGACCAAATATGGGCCCAACCCTTTTAACTTTTTTATGCCCAAAATAGACCTAATTTTAAACCCAACCCTTATGGACCAAATATAAAACCTAACCTTAACTATCCTTATAGACCAAATATAAAAACCAACCCTTTAAACCACCCTTATAGACCAAAATAGACCAAACCCTTTAAAACCACCCTTTATAGCCCAAAAATATGGGCCCCAAACCCTTTTAACCACCCTTTATAGCCCAAAATATAGACCTAACCAAACCAAAACCCTAACCGAACCTAACCAAACCAAACCTTTAAAACAACCCTCACCTTTACATTTCTCACTTTTCATTATAATTCCCCCTTTTTTTAATACTTCCCTCATTCTAAAAATACTTCTTCAAAACACTTCCTAATGTTTTTGGTCTTTTTTTTTGATCTTTTGTTTTACTCCCTTTCATGCTTTCTTGTTTTTCCCGTTTTGACTCCAAAAAAAAAATTCCCCCTCAGTTTTGAATTTTTTAAGTTATAGAAATTTCTTTTTCCCTTTTACATCTTTGCCTTATTAACTTTAAGTTTTGTAGTTTTCTCTTATTTTTTAATACTTTCCCCCCCCCTTTCCTTTCTCTCTCTCCTATTTTTGTAAAACAGTTTTAACACCACCGTCAATTCCTTCGTTGAGTAGTAATGAAATTTTTTCTTTTTAAAATTTATACCCTAAAAACGCCCCCTTTTTTTCCTAAAGTCTCAAATTTTCTTGCCTGTTCCATTAACTTTTTTTTCTTTTTCCTCCCCCAAATTATGTCTATTTTAAAACTTCTGAAATTTACAAATTTAATTTTCAACTTTATTCACTACTCTATTTAAAAACTTACTTTATCACTACTTATTTTAAAAAATTCTACTTTGTCACTACTCTATTTTAAACTACTTTTGCCAATCTATTTTAAAACTCTACTTTATTACTACTCTATTTTCAACTCTACCCAATCAAACAAAATTTTAAGACAAGAATGAAAGGGAGTTACTTTTAGGAACTTACCAAAAACATCATTACGCCACATTACCCAACCCTTCACCCGCACGGACACCCCCCCCCCCCCCCCCACACCTACCCACCCCCACCCCACCCCAAAACCCAAACCCCAAACACCCCCCAACCCCACACCCACCACACCCAACCACCCCAACACACACACACCCCCAAAAAACACAAAACAAAAAACCCACACCCCACCACCCACACACCCAAAAAACACACACACACACACACCACACACCACAAAACAAAACACCCACCCCCACCCAAAACACCACCACACACACACAACACACCTCACAAAACCCCCCCCAAAACCCCACCCACACCACAAAACACACACACACACACACCCAAACCCCACACACACACCCCCACACAACACACCCAAAAACCCCACCCACACCCCCCACACAAACCCCCACCCCCCCCCCCAACCCCCACCCACACACAAAACCCCACCCACACACACCCACACAAACCACACACACACACCCAAAAACCACACCCACCCCCCAAAAACCCACACAAAAACCAAAAACCACCCACCCGTCCCCACCCCACCCACCCCCCACCCCACACACACACAACACACACACCCACCCACACACACAACACACCCCACACACCCCACAAAACACACACACACACACACACCCACCCAAAAAAAACACACACACACACACACACACACAACAAACACACACACAACACACAAACCCCCACCCCCAACACACACACAAAACCCCACACACCCACACAACACCCCACACACACACAAACACACACACACCACACAACACACACCCAAAAACCCCACCACACACACCAAAACACACACACACCCCCCACACACCCCACAAAACACACAACACACCCCCCACCCCAAAACCCCCAAACACTCCAGTACGTCAAGGCCAGGAAAAGGGGCCCTCGCGTGAGACCTCCTTTATGCCATCCCAAAAGTAAATGAAAAAATATCACATTAATATAACTTTTATCATTTTTATTTTTCAAAAGTCAAGGGGGTTTCTTTATCTTTTTATATTATCACCAGTACTATTACCGTTACAACCCCTTACGGCTGGCAATCCCCTCGCTACGCCAACCAGCCCACAGAACAAACATTTAAACCCCCTTTACGCCCAGGGTTTTTTCCCTTTTCTTTCAATTTTAAAAAGTTTTTGGGCGTTAGCCATAAAAATTTCGAAAAAAATGGGGCTAAATAAAAACCAAATTTTTAGTGGAAAGGGTACAAAATAAGTAAAATTATAAAAAAATTCTTTTTAAATTTATTAAAAATCTCTAATGGTACCCAAATTAAAAATGGAAATTTCGTTCGGGGGCCCCAGGGGGGTTAAAAATTATACCCCCCGGATGTATTTGCATTTTTGGGACCTCTCAATCGGCCACCCGTCGTGTTACTTGAACTTCTTTGGGTTTTTGCATGAAAGTGATCCCTGGAATGCATTGGAATGACTGGGAAAGAAA